>JANAVB010032774.1:0-144241 GCA_029216955.1 Iris pallida
TACTGTCCGAGGAGAGGTATCTGGCTCCTAATCAGAACAGCACAGGTCACAACAAGTCCAGAATGGTAATAAGATGCACTATAATGCGTTCTACATAAATCTAGGTCAATCTTGACCAAAGTCAACTCTTGGTCAACTCTGGTCAACCCTAGAAGTCAAACTAGGTCAACCAAGTCAAACCTAAGTTAAACTAGTCTATACTAGGCTAACAAGGCTATTCTAAGTCTAACAAGACTATACAAGTCTAATCTAGGCTCAGTAGTTAAGCAGACAACACATAGGCCATAGGCTATCATGCCTATGCCAACAATAAATCACATGACACATGATATATCTATAACTAAAACAAACACATAAGCCATACCACACAATCTAATATAGAATATACATATTAACATATAGGCTCCTATGTGTTTACCACACAACATATATGTCAAATCATATAGATATATATATATATATATATATAATATATATAAAATATATATATATTAATAATATATATATATATATATATATATATATATATATATATATTGATACATACACATTGATGTATTATATATGATACGTATATATAATATCTCAAACACACACACACACACACACACACACACACACACACACAAACATATATATATATATATATATATATATATATATATATATAAATATATATATATAAATATATATATATAAATATATAGATATATATATATAGATAATATATATATATATATATATATATACATACATATATATAGAGAAAATGTAACACATGTGCTCATGTGTCAAGTGTGTGTGTGTGTCATGAGAATGAGAGTGTGTGGATAACTTGTGTGTGCAAGAGAGAGTGATACATAGTGTCAAGTTTGTGTGTGAGACATAAACATGTGAGTGTAAGAGAGTGTGAGTCATGGCATGTGTGTGTTCATGTTAGGCTAGAGGGTTCAAAGTGTGGGGTTAGTGAGACATGGTAGTGGTGGGTGTGTGTGATAGTGTGATACAAGGGAAACACCATGTTCTCAGATTGCTTGTATGTGTCTATATGAGTGTCCTGTGGGTGGCAGGAACATGTGTGTGCCAATAGTAAACAGTGGGTTAACATCTGTTCAGGAATTCACAATTGTGTATAATAGAGAGAGTGTAATATCAGATTGGATGTGTAATTAGCAGTGAATCTCAGAAATTTTAGTTTGATCTATGACAGTACTTCCCTTCACACATTCAACCCAAAACCCAATTTCAAAACCCAATACTCAACCACAAATCAAACCCCACATTTCAGTTTAGAAAAGGAATCAAGTAAAGTAACAAATGAATCTAAGTTACAAGCTTAGTATCTAAATAGAATGAATCAGTCATTCACAAAACTGTGTGCACATTGGTCATTAGGGTATCAGTGAAGAATCATATACAGTTAATTAACAAATCGGTGAGACCATTACAGTGAGCTAATTACTCAATATAAATCTGGAAAAATATGGTGAACCAGGAAATCAGTCCAGGTTTAAGGAAAACTGGAAAAAGATATCACCTAATCAAACATTATTACAGTTCCTATATAGGACTGAAACCAACCACCAATGTATCAGCTATCAGCAATTTTCGAAAACCAACAAATTGTCTAATATTCCATTTACAACCAAAAAGCCAACTTCAAATGTAAACATTGAACCAATCTCAGTAAACCAATTCGAATCCATATGTGAAATATCCTATTCTCAAACCAAAATCAAATTCAAATGAAACATTAAGCTGAAATATGAACATACAATATGTGGGGACACATTTATCAGTGAAACATTACTTCAAAATAGGATTTGAAATGTTAGGGAACACTGAAATGCAATATGTATCAGACAATATCAGTTAACAAAGAACTTAACCCCATTCGAAACCAAAAACTCACATCAAACTTATTCAAATATGTAAATCTGATTTAACATATATAATATATCATGTTTAGGATCAATTTAAAAATTAAAATCACTATTGAAACATTTAAAACCGAATCAAAATAGAGAAACAAAATATGCACTGATACACGCACAGTGTAGTGGACAGCCTCGTGCACATGTTCACAGTGCCCGTGCACATGACACGACATAACACAGACCTCGTGGTCGTGTCCCAGTATCGATAGGACTAGGGCTAGGGCTAGGATACCCTGACACATGTCCACGATACGCGTGCGATACGACACGCGTATCAACGCAAGAAATTGACTGCTGTCGGTTCAGTATAAAATCGAAGCACTGTCTCGTGTGTGTCCGACACGACACGAGAGGCTGAGACTTGGGGAGCCTCATGTCATATCAGCCCCGACCTACGTGTCAATTTTTTTGTGTCCTCGCGACGTGTCCCGCGAGTTGTGGCCCCGAGTAGCAGGGGACTGCTACTCGCGTGCTGTGCGTATGGAACAGCGTGTTCACGTGTCCATTCAGACACAAAAGGACACAATGGTCACCTCAGGACATAAGAAACACGTAAGCGACATCAAACCCTATTTTCCTATTCAAAAGATTTCTAAAAATCAATCGAAATGCCCATTGGGGCATTTCATCAAACACTTGCACCACGACACTGATACGTGTCCAAATAGGACACGAATCAGATCAAAATCTAGGGTTACCTATTCCTACAGTTAGGTTAGGCCTAGGGCTCCCTAGATATGCAATGAAATTAGAATTCTGTGGTGTAGAATGAAAGTTACCTATATGTATCAAAATCCTTAAAAAGCTCCAAAGAGAGGTGTTCCTCTTGATAGCCAAACTCCTCCAATTTGCCCAAATTCTAAAATTACTCAATAACAGCAGAAAGAGAAATAAAATTAGAACATATTGCAATTGGTTTGGTAGAAAAAGGAGTTGAAATGGATTTTATAGGATTTAATGAAGATGGAGGCTCACCTCTTCCAAAACTTATAAAATTCTAAGGAGGCTAGCCCTAATTTCTAGGAGAATATTTATAGGGGGGATTCCCAATGTGGGTGTGGTGGCTGGCCAAGTAATGTTAGGGTTAGGGTTTGGCATTAGCTAATGGGCTTTGGGCTTCTATGGCTAACTTATTAATTAATGGTTCAACCATAAGTCATGGCTTGTGTCATAACTATTCTAACTTGAGTCAAATGACTAAACCATAGGTTGTCCCTAGTCTAACTAGGGTTGCATGACCTAACCAAGTCCGAACTCAACTAGGGTTAGCTCCTAGGTTAGTCTACCAAGGTCATTGCTAGTCAAAGCCAACCTAGTCAACCTTCATTCAAACAATTCTAAAATAAATCCCAAAAATTCCCATAAATTAAAATAAATTCTAATAAATTCAAATAATCCCAAAAATGACAAAAATACCCTAATGACAAGGATAGGCTCTAGGTCAACCAATCTTCAAGGTTATACTATCAAAACACCAAAATCATTAGACATGATTTAAACTAGTTTTAAATGATTAAAACTAACCAAAAATTATATCATGATTTAAATATCATTATTAAAAGACTAAAATTACAAAATTTCAAAAATACCCTCTTCTGGAAAACTGGGTGTTATAATCCTACCCACCTTATAAAAATTTCGTCCTCGAAATTAAAATGTTCCTACTCCTTCTAGGTCAAACCCCCACAATCAAGTCTCAGAACTTAAATCCGAAGAAAACCTCTTCAATCCGATGCTTCAAGTCTTCTGCCCGAGTCTCTGCGGTCGCCAGCGTTCGGCTTCTTGACGCATCACCTCTACAGCTTCAGGGGCGGTATCATTCTCATACTTCTCGTCTAGCTGTTGCCGCTAGTGGGTCAGGGAAAGAATCTGGCGGGTTAAAGCTGCTTCCTCCTTCTTAGATGCTACATGTTCACCCTGGACTCGCTCAGCATCTAACAAGAGTTGGACTCTCTGGTCTTCAAGGAGGCGGATCTTAGCAGTGACCTCCGCTATGCTAGCTTCCAACGAGGCCCGCAACTCCATATTTCCTGCATGGATTGAGATAGCCTCTCCACCGTAGCCTCAGCTTCGGCCACCTTACGGTCCCGGACAGCCACCGTGGCCTGATATGATGACTCGACTTCAGCTATCAGTTTCTTCTTTTCTTCTTCTATCAGAGCAAAAAAGTCATTTCGTCGGATACTCTGAAGCTCAGAAAGAAGCTGGTCGAGCTCGGCCACCAACGCCTCCAGAATCTCAGCCATATGATCGTGGCTACGGTATGAACGTATCAAACCAATGAAAGGGAGCGCCATGGCTTTTAATTTCGCGAAATTCCCGTTCGTATTCAGCATCGTTGATACGCCCTTCTGCAGTATCTTGTACACTGCTTCAATAACAAACTGTACATACTCATCCACGTCTGCCGACACCTGAGGTGTTATAGCAGGAGTTATAGGAGCTGCAGTGAGGGACGGCGAACCCGAAGAAGATCCACCGACTTTAATCTGCGAGGCTAAAAGCTCGACATCAGCGGACTCTCCTTCGACGGGGGACTTGAACTTCGTCACTAGCCCGAGATGCCAAGTGGACGGAAGGAGCCGGATGAGGCGTCGATACTGTCCCCAAGTGGAAAGAGCAGGAGGACTATCCTCCGTAACAGGGCCCTTACCCTTATCAGAGCCAATGATGGATGGTCCCCCGACATCCGGGATATTATTCCGGTCCGGGGCAGGGCGGCTCTTCCATTCGTTCGAAGCAACGAAGTCTGCCCCTGACAGTTCAACCTCCTTCGGAGCCGGGCTCAAAAAATGAATCTCATCACCCGCATCAACTCCCCCTACAGGGACGGGTGTAGGGCTCGATAGTGGCGTCAATCCAACCACATCAACCTCCACTTTCGAGGCAGGGGTAGGGCTGGTCCACGCGGCCTCATATGTGACCAGCGCCTCGGTAGTACAACCAGAAAGAAACCCAGCCGGCAAATCCTTGTCAGAGATGTCTCCGCTAGATACGATCTCTCTGGCAGCTTGATCAACATCTTCTTGCGAGCCATCGTCAGAAGAAGACGAGCTCCATTCTTCCTCCTCGTCTGGAAGGACTTTTCACTCAATTTCCTCTGAGGCCCCGATGCTTTCAGGCACCCCCTTATTAGTCGGGTCTACTCCCGGTCGAGGCTGCATACCGCCCTCTTGATGGACCGACCGAGAGACCTCAGCAACCTGAGGCACTAATACATCTTCAGCCTCTCTTCCAACATAATCTGGAGACACCGAAATCTCAACAGAAGCGACGTCATCAGCACTCCCTTTCCAGAGAGATAATATAATCGAAGGAATGCGCTCGTCGGAAGATCTCGCCACCTCCTTCGGTCTACTAATACTCAGTTTCGAAACCCGAGATTTCTTCTTCGGCACCTTCTAAAAGAGAAATGAGGAAATAAGTCACATAAATCAAAGAATAAATCAGACTATGTAGGACGTCTTTACCTCAGCGGAAGCTGATTCTGTTGGTACTACAGGTGGCACCCCCGGAGCTTCCACCTTAGGAGTCGTCGCTTTCCTCGGTCTTTTTGGTGCAGACGAACCAGCCTCCGCGTCGGCTCGCCTCTTTCCAGCTGGGATCTCGTCCTGAGTATCACACGTTGGTGGTGCAGCAGCAGCCCGATAACCTGCAACCTTCGGTGGACAATATGATCGGGCCGCCGCTAGCATATTTTTCGTTGCCTCTAGCTGGGTGCCAATAATGAAACTAGTCTTCCTGTCATAATCTGGAGACACGGTTTTCATGGCGCAATATAGCTTCACAGCCGAATACAAGATTTAAGGCCGAGGATTATGAACTGGAGTAGTGAAATGAACTCCAGTGCATCCGACATTGTAATATTGCCAACCGCGGGCCCCATCCAGTAAACTTTCGACGAACCCCAGACTATTACTGGGGTTTCTTAACTTCAGCTGGGTATAACCAAACTGGCACACAAACTGGCTCAATAAATACAGCTCCAGATAGTACTTATTTTTATTGCGGTAGACCAAATGGGATGGTCGAATACTCTGCAACCAGCAAAACCCCCATGTCGACAGGGCGATCATATCTTCACCGGAGTCTTCCAGTTCTTGGTCAACCTTAAAGTCTGTGAAGACATGACTGACCTTGGAGATCTCCCACCCTTGAAGATAAGACAAAACCTTCCTACAGACAGGGACACCAGTGTGCAGCCACTTCCTCTTATAGAAGCGACGGATAAAGGCGTCACCTTCAACATGATCCTCTTTAGGGCCTGGGCTCATCACATTTGGATGATGCAGAATCAACCATCCCATCAAATAATGGAATGGTAGCTCAGTTCGAGGAAAGTTGTCTTTCTTGCCCCTTTCGTGGGCCACATCGTCTGGAAAATCTCTCAAACCCCGCAACATGTTATACACCATCGCGGGAAGGAGTGCCAGAGGACGACCAAAAACCAGTTTTACTGCTGGCAAAATGAGGTTCCTGTTCACTCTCTCTACGGATCCAGATCCGCCCGAGAACACGTAGTCCCGGAGCCATATCATCAATTATGCAGTCAATACTGCCTTGGAAGACATCCGATGTACGCAATGCCAGAAACAACTATATACATCGTCACTACTCTCGTTTGAACGAGGAGTCTTCTCACCTGATCGGCTCATATCGGAGGTCACCTCCGTGTGACTCAGTCCCTGCAGAGTCACAAATCGAATCTTCGAAAGGTCCGTCAGGTCCTGCTTGAAGATATAATCCCTCCAAGCAGTCACATGGGACTGTGAACCGCCCTTCTTCCTCCGTTGCATCAGATAATGGTGGCTCACTACCTCCTTGAAAACGGCTACCATTTCTGGGTCCTTGTCTTCCAGAACACGAATCTCCTTATTTGTCGTAAAATATTCCTCATATGGCTCTGAGCCCCAGGAAAACTTGGACACCTCATACATCTCGTAGAGGGCCAATCCTAACTCCCCTACCGGAGTAAAAAAGGTGCCAGTCTAGGTGTTGAACATTTCTAGGAGAGCAATAAATATATGACGATTAAGGTCGACACCTGCTTGGGTGGCACGAAGAGCAGCAGTCAGCCCAATCGCTTTTAGCTCAGTCTTGAACTTTGTCAAAACCCAAAGGGTCAGCTCGTCCCACTTTGACATGTGGTGACACCAGCCCTCAACCTGAAAACCTTCTTTCGGGTACATAACATTCGATGTTAGCATCCGGCTCACAAAGGTCGAAGCACCGAAGGCGAAAGTATCGGGGGGAACATCACTATAAATGCTCCTAGGGCTCAAAGTTCGACAATAGTACGAGGTCCTGGCTCGCGAGGAGGCCAAGGTATCTCTTTGATTCGAAGTAACATCAATACGGAGGGTACCCCACACTGCTCCTCCTTGATAGGGAGTAAGTTCCCATGACATCCTCCTTTTGGAGACCAAACGGTAGAAAGTCGTCAGTGGCAATTGACGCTCAGACTGCCGTAAGAACAGGGCCATGCCCTTCGCTGTGAATAACCAGTCTTCCTTGATCTTTAGTATTCTTTCCTCAGTGGAGATCAAGCGGTCACCAAACAGAAAGGCCGGTTTCAAAAAAGTCACATTCTCGGATTCAGCAGATTTCAGTTTGCCGCTCTCCATCATACTTTGGAGAAAAATAGGCGACTGATCCTGGATTTGCAACATCCTCTCGGGAGGCTGATCCAGCATGATAGAAGCCTTCGCTGGGTTAATAACTTTCTCGTTGAAGTCAACCCCCATTTGGCAAAGTGAAGCATCCAGAAGGACTTTATTTAGCAAGGGTATAGTCATTGACACTGACACAACAAAAACAAAAGACAGGCAGCAAGAAAAAAATTTAGAGACTTAAAAGACAAAACATTTGGGGGGCATCAAAAACTTTGTCGCATAATCAAGGCCCAAGCCCATGCGCGTCAGCAGTGAAGCTTCGGCGCATAATCAGGGCCCAAGCCCATGCGCATCAGTAGTGAATCTTCGGCACATAATCAGGGCCTATACTCATGTGCGTCAGCAGTGAAGCTTCGGTACATAATCCGCGCCTAAACACATGCGCGTCAGCAGTGAAGCTTTGGCGCATAATCAGGGCCTAAGCCCATGCACGTCAGCAATGAAGCTTCGGCGCATAATCAGGGCCCAAGCCTATGCGCGTCAGCAGCGAAGCCTCGGCATATAATCAGGGCCTAAAGCCATGCGCGTTGGCAGAAGAACCTAAGCGCATCATCAGGACAGAAGTCCATGCATGTCGACAACAAGGAGTTAGGGCACAGCAACAGGATGCAACTCATCCGTATGCCCCAAACTCGTCTAAAAAAGTTTGGAACTACAAAGTCAAAAGACACCCACCCGTCACCACTGGTCGAACGTCGGCTGGAGTCACAGTGACGACAGGAGTGTCTTCCTCATCAAACTCCATCGGCTTCTTACCCTGGCCTTGCCCTCGGCCAGCACCACTGCTAGGAGTTTTGGGTGCCATTCCTCGAAAAGGACTAAAGGTTCTCAAAAAAGAAGGAGAAAAGAACTCTGAAAAGAAGAAAGGTTTGGAAGAAGGTAGAAGACTCTCTCTCTCTCTACCAGATGCCTATTTATAGGCTTGGGTGACGTCAGCCGCCGCTTAGGGTTCTGCGAAGTAATAATTACGGATAAACCAAAAGATCATCGTTAAATCTTTCCATTTATCCAAAGCGTGATCATTTGGCATTTAAAACTAAGAGAAGCATGCGCCTCATCACAGATGCGCGGAGCAATCATATGCCCCGAACAGTTATGAGCCCCATTGAAGTCAACACCATGCTTCTTATTCAAAGTATTCTAAAACTTGACAAAAAGTTTTAAAAAGTTTGAAGGGGTCTTATAGGAGCATGGAATTTTAGGTGCATCCAAAGGCCAGAATTACTATGTGCCTAACATTACATGCGCTAGGGAGCTCAGATGAAGTACTTGGCACAGCAAACAGCAAAAGTATAGACACAAAAAGAGGATTTTTATTTCATATAAAAGTCTATTATATATCTAAAAAAAGGATTTACAAAGGATAATTTCTACAAAAAGAAAGATACTAAGACTATAGCCAGGTGCAGCAAGGGCCATGCACCCTCTGCCAGGTGCATCCTTCGTCAGGCCCGTCTCTTCAGTGTCTCAGTTAGGCGCGTCTCTTCAGCGTCTCAGTTAGGCTCGTCTCTTCAGCGTCTCAGTTAGGCATATCATGAAGTCTCAGCATATGCGCTTCACTTCGATCCTATCAAGTGCTTCGGCTAATGAAGCATTTATTGAGCAGAACCAGAGTGGGCAGCAAACCCCACTCTAGCTGGAGGAAGAGCTCTCTGAAGCCCAAAGAAGATGGGGGCTCCACAATTCTGATCTGCGGCTCTTCCAGCATAACGAAGACGGGGCTCGAGCATCCCGATCTTTGGATGCAACAGGCACCTTCCGCCTGCCTCAGAAGCCCGCGACCCCGACTTTTGGATGTAACAGTCACCTTCATGAGTGCATACGAAGACAACTCGTCGCATCTTCACCCTCGGGAGCATCTTGTCAACAGAATGTACTCGAACAAATAAGTTTATTCGGAAAGATGTAAGATAATGAGAAGCAAACTCTCTCCTTGCTGCTATTTATAGGCCGGGCAAATCAAACCCATGTGCCAAGTGGCGGGCTCTTCGAATCTCGTACAATAAATTTGTATATATGGGGATGAACCTGACCCTTCGAATTTGGCCAAGTCAAAATGTCTATTTAAAGCACTTGAAGAACTCAACAGTCGGACCAATAAAGATGCGTCATGCAAACGGATGTGCCGGTCAAATATTACGCATAGATCAGACGCGCCCGTGTACCAAGCACCCTGTATGGATGCGCGTAACAAAGCATAGATCCGTATGTCCTAATCAACATAGACTCGTATGCCCAGTAGTGTACAAATCGATGCGTCACCCTACCAAGCAATTAATGTCAAAGTGACAGAGTTGGCAGCACGTCCCCCGATGACTGAACAGTTGACAGCTTTTACAGAAAACAAAGCGTCGCTCATGTCAGTGTCATCATTTTTTTCCTCCGACGGTTACAACCTACGTGGCCAACCAACCACTCGCATGCGCCTCAGCAGCCATGTGCCTGAAGATTCTCATGCGCCTCAAATTCCGTACGCCCAGACTGGTTCGTAACTCCTGAAGGTTGCCAGCCAAAATCTTCTCATGCGCCCAATTCTAGGCACATCCTATCAGATTACCCTCCACCAAATCCAAGATCTTTGAGCTATTGATATGCGCCACGTGTCCTTTGACTCAATTCAGCCTATGAAGGGGTGCTAATCACCCAATATCTCAGCAACTGAAACATCCTCTCCCCTCCTACGTGCCAGCCCATAAACAAAACATGAAGGATTCAACGCACAAATAATGGTACATTATCCATGCACCTCCCACAGCTTCAACCATGTGGCGTTCCTACGTAAATGCGTATCCTACATATGCATGCATGAGCAGCCCAACCTACTGCTTATAAATAGAGGGATCATCTCCTTCTTCTGGACGGACACAGACCGAGCCACAGGCATCCAGAGCCGCGACCAGAGCATCAGAGTTCATTCACAGAGATTGGAAGAGACACTCAACGACTTCTTCCTCTCCGCAAGCTCCAGCACCCAGTGTAATTCAGACCTTCTGAGAACCGAAAACCATCGTCAGATTATCAACGGAGTCAACGTATTACCACTCGCTCCATCGATACAGGGACCCAGATAAACAAAAGTATACTCCTAGGACTACATCTAAGTCCTACATTGTAACGTTGTTCTATTTGTAATTGAAATTACAATCAAAAGATTTGAATGGCAAACAGAGGCCACTGTCTGATACAAGAATTCAGATGACAGATGTATAAAATCTGTATGGATCTGGCAAGGCTTGCACTTCTTTTCATAATTAACTGCATCTGTAACTATGGTGGGCCAGTAATAATCCATCCGGCGAAGACAATCTTTTAATTTCGGGCCAGGTTGATGAGCCCCACAAGTACTATCATGAGCTTCACGTAGGGCTTCTTTGGCTTCTGCATTTGACAGGCATCTTAGTAGTAGCCCTTCGTAGGATAGTCTTCTGATTGAGGTTGCTTCCTTCACATTCTCTGGCAAAATTTTATAGACCATAAAGTCGATAAGCGGGCATCTCCAGTCTTGTATGTCGTTGGTTATCTGGGCGGAGTAACTCATACCCAGTTGAAGATTGTTCCTGGGGCAGACCAATTCATGGCCTATTATGTCGACTAGATGATGAGTATTATTTAGAAGCGCCAAGGAAGCGGTAAGACCTGCTAGAGCATCGGCTTCAGTATTTTGGAGCCTAAGAACGTACTCTACAAAGAACCCCTCCAAGGTTGTAATGGTGGCAATTGCTGTCTGATAATAGGAAATTAGGTCCTCGTTGTGAACCTCGTGTGAACCTCGGATCTGGTTAACAATAAACTGTGAGTTACCATATGCTTCAAAGTATCTGATCCCCAATTCTTTTGCGAGTTGGAGCCTGATGACTAGAGAGTTATATTCAACTAGGTTGTTTGAACAGGGTTCTGTAAGAGAATACACTCGATTGACTACTAGTCCAGAAGGAAAAATTAATACCACCCCGACTCCAGCGACGATATCAACATGTGGCCCCATTCTTGATGCACCGTCGAAGAACATTCGCCAGATAGCATCGTACGAAGTCATGTTTGAGGTGACGACTTCATCAGGAATATCTTCATAAATCATGGCTATTTTTGAGCCTAGATGAGCTGCTAAGAAGTCAGCCAAGCCTTGACCTTTAATATCCTTCTGCGGAACAAAAACTATGTCATATGGGGATAATAGCATCGCCCAGGTGGCTAAACGAGAACTGAGTGCGCCTGACTTGGTCATGAGAACCCTGAGGGGATTAACTCGTGAAACAATATGGATGGTCTGTCCTGTCACATAGTATCGTATTTTCTGAATGGTAAACACTAGGGCAAGACACTCCTTCTCTACGGTGGTGTACCTATGTTCCGGTCCTACCATCATTCGACTGAGATAGTAAATGGCTTGTTCATGTCCCATATTATTATTTTGTGCGAGCAGAGCACCGAAGGAGTGTTCCATCGCCCGTACATAGAGTAGGAAGGGCTTTCCAGCGACCGGGGCTACCAGAACTGGCAAATTCATCAGGTACTCCTTAATATCATCGAAGGCATGCTGACATTTCTCGTTCCATACAAAAGAGATACCTTTCCTCATGAGTTGAGTGAAGGATTGAGATCGCCCTAAGAGGTTAGATATAAACCTTCTGATATAGGCTAGTCTTCCCTGAAGGCCGCGAATTTTGTGAAGATTCCTTGGTGGACTCATCTCCAGGATTGCTTTTGTTTTATCGGGATCTATGTGGATGTCCCGGGAAGTAATGATAAAGCCCAAGAACTTTCTGCTGGACACCCCCAGAAAGGACTTGGTGGGATTCATCTTCAGGTTGTATGCACGTATGAGGTTGAACACCGTCCTCAAATCATGTAAGTGATCGTCTTTGGAGCGGCTCTTGACGGCGATGTCGTCAACGTAACACTCTACCGTGTTACGTTAATGATCTCTGAAGCTGACACTCATAGCCTTTTGATATGTTGCACCGGTGTTCAATAGGCCAAAGGGCATGACCGTTTAACAATATACGCCGATCGACGTTCGGAATAACGTATGCTTCTCATTATCAGGAGACATCTTGATTTGATTGTATCCTGAAAAGCTATCCATAAAGGACATGCGCTTGAAACCACACATATTTGTTTGCCATGAAATATAAAAGAGCAGAAGAGTTTTATGGGAGGACTGGACTTTTACTTTACGTTACAAACTCGCTTGTACAAAGAAAGCCTAGAGACGAAAACCTAGGTACATCAATCTAAGTACAATTGTTTATTTTTTATTCTGGGGGGTGACGGTAGAGGCTCGAGAAAGCGTCGGCAGCTCTGCCTTACTCCTTGGACGATCGGACGTAGCTTTGGCTTCTGTGACGAGATGCTTGGCGTTGACGAAGAAATGCACTTCTTGCTCTCCTCGTATTGCTCTTCTGGCTTCTCTCCTTGGATAGATCTCTGTGTATTTTCTCTCTGATTATTAGGGGGAAGCCTCTCTTTTACAAGGGAATGGCACCTTGCTATTTATAATAGCGGGGGGCATCATTAGGGTTTACAACGATTTCTCATTCTCAAAGTGGCGGCGGCCTGGTAAATGATCAATCTGGGCCATTAATCTTGAGCGTGAAGGATCTGGGCCATTAATAAGGATTATGCCAAATCATGTCAGTAATTAATGTTGATTGTAATAAATCCCCATCATGATGATTTGCTGATGTCCGCAAATCTAAATGAATCAATTTCTCTTGCCATGTGTTCCAAATTATTGGGATCTGACTCAAAATTTGATTATCTTTAGGACACGTGCCCTATCATCATTGTTGAGCCGCGTGAGGAGTATTCATATTTTGGCCACATGAAGGTCGTCATGACCGAGCCGCATGAAAGATTTTATGACCGTGCCGCATGAATAGTCTCTATACTCGAACCGTATGAAGGTTGTCATGACCGAGCCGCATAAATATTTTTATTACCGAGCCGCATGGGGGTCTTCATGGCCGAGCTGTATGAGAGTCTTCATGGCCGAGCCGCATGGGGGACCTTCATGGTTGAACCGCATAGGTTTCTCTGCACTGGCCGCATGAACTCGTCTAGTCTGGCCGCATAGACTTGCCTCGAAGCTTGGTGGACAGTACCACATCTGCGAAGATTTTCTCCAGTTCCCTAGGAAGATAGTGCTTTTGTGTCAGTCATCATGATTACTTTATGTTAGGGTTGTCATCTGTCAGGTCTGTCAGCAGTCAGAGCATTAAATGCGTCCAGACGTTGGGCACAGCTGCTTTGAAGGCCACGTGGCCTCTCTCTCTGGACCGCATAGAGTTTACTCAAGTTGCCTATGCATTTGAGCCGCATGGAACTCCTGAGCCGTCTGGGCCCTCTGAGCCGCATGAGGTACCTTGGCCGCATGGATCATTTTTCTCTTCTTTTTCATGCTTCTACAAGCCCTCCTTCAAAGTTTTCAATTTGCAAAATTGAAATACTTTGAATAAGAAGCATGGTTATGCGAGAGCAGCATGGATTTGTCTAGCCGCATGATTACCTTAGCCGCATAACTCTCTGAATCGCATGGGTTGTTTGGCCGCATGAGCTTCTTGCCACGTCTTCCTGCCACGTGTGCAAATCTTTTGTGAATCTTCTGCATTTAATGCTCCTGATTTGCTGTCAAATTTTAAGAGTCGCTTTTTGGGCCAAGATCCCAAGAGTCAGGCTATTATTCAGCCGTTTCGCCTCGATGACCGAAGAGTCGGTCATCATATTGCACGCAGATCGAGGCGTTCCTTTCTTCTCTATAAATAGGAACACTTTCGTTCTGGGGAATCTCCTTTTCTCTCTTCGATCTTTTGCTGTTCTAACTCCTTTCTCTTCCAAGCATCTATGGCTCCCAAGAAGTTTGCAGTGTCGAAGGCTGCGAAGGGTAAGGCGGTCGCTTCTGCGGTGACTGCGGCGACAAACGTGGCCACTCCTCTGCCGGCCGCTGTTCACTCTGTTCATTCTGACGTTCATCCACCTATTGCTGGTAAGGGCGTTGCCTTAGAACCCTAACTGCCATGGCTCTATTGCATAATTTATGCACAAGCCGCATGTACAAGGTTCGTCGATATGACTGCATAAGCACTTCGCCCAGAGGGCCACATGGGCTTGTCATACTCGATCTGAACCGCATATATATTTTCGGTTTGGGCCGCATGAGCGTAGTTCATTTTTGAACCGCATAAGCTCATCTGCTTGTAGCCGCATCAGCCCATATAGATCTGGATCGAATAAGCGTACTTAACTTGAACCGCATGAGTCTGTCTGTTCAGGGCCGCATGAGTCCGCGTGGACTTTGAACCGCATAGTCTCACCTGAATTCGAGCCGCATCAGCGCCTATGTTTGTCTGTTGAGTCCATGTGAACCTTGAACTGCATAGGCCCTTTTGAACCCAAACCGCAGAAGCTTCGTAAGCTCATCTGAACTTGATTTGTATGGACTCGTTTGACTCGGAGCCGCATAAGGCTATGATGAACAGAACCGCATAGACTCATCTGGTTCTGAGCCGCATGAGGCTGTAACGACCCGAGCTGCATAGACTTACATAATCTTTCAAATGCTTCTTGTTTTGACTATCTTCTAATCTTATTTCTTTCGTCTATCTTCAGTGAATCTGCCAGTAAATCCTGCAGGGGAACTCCTAGTGGGCTCGAATCAGTTTGCCTTGGGCGTGCATCTTGATGACTTAGTTAAGTATGTGCTGAATCAATTTCCTGCTAATGAGCCTTCGGAGAGGTTGAACGCCATCGAAAATTAGACCCTCCATTATCTCTGTGCCATGATGAATTCTGGAAAGTTGGATGGATCATACCTGAAGCCCTCATTCCTCTTCGGGGATGCTTTAATCATAAAGAATCCCCGAGTATTAGAGATCTCTGAGAACTGGGATTTTACTTTGGATGCGGTGGTGATCCATATTCCTTTTATAGAGCGTCATTATCCTCTGTCGTGGTTCAATATGGTATTGTTGGACAGGACGATGGTGGGTACCTTAACTCCTACCCAATTAGGGATGTTGATGGACGACATCCGTTATAACCCGAATATTGGGTCAGCATACGCGGATAAGGATTCCGTCAGTCGGTACATGAAGGGACTAGCCCCAGGCACTTTCATGAACGTATATGGTCCCAACTTCACATTCACTCAAGCTGATACTTTCCTGAATTGGCTTGTTCGCAAAAAATCTTATCCTGTTGGCAGATTGGCATTGCTGAACTGGATAAACCCCACTTTTACGTTGGCCCACTTGACCACTTGGGTTCTGCAGACCTTCGAGACATTCCTGCGGGAGGTAGGCCTCTATCATGCCATCCGGGGCACCTGTCATGGGCTTCCTATCAATAAACCATTGTTCATGGTGCTCCTGGAGATGTATAACCGGCGAACGGGGACGTTTTTCACACCCAGAGGGGAGTTGGGGCTCGCTCTCCATGAGATGTATACTGTCTCCAAGCTTCCGTGGGGGGATGAGCCTTTCGAGGTGTACACCCCATCGAACGAGGAATTCGAGGATCTGAACCGACGACTCCCAGGTTTTGTTACGGTATACCAGGAGTTGCTATGCCATCATAGTACTTGTCATCAGATGGCTATAAAAAAGGATAATAGCTCAGAAAGGAGCGCTTCCCACACCACATCCTGGGTCAATTATCTTTTTGAAGTCAGCCCTTCTGGCGAGGTTATTCTTCGAACCCCTCAAACCCAGAGAGAGATAAAGGACCTGATGTCGAGCGCCAAGAGGTCGCGGTCCAATAGCGACATATTCGGGAGTCAAACTGACTCTCTTAGCTATTTTTACTACGGTACTAGGCAGATGTCTGAGAAAGTGCTCCTGGCTGGATTTTTGATGATATGGCTACGGAACTGCGTAGTCTCAGGGGGGGACAGGTTCTATTGAGAGGATCAGCCGCCAATTCATTCTTCCTGCCGTTAAGCTGGTATTTGGAGTTAGACTGGCTCTTCTTCCAGCTATGGTGTGTAGCATACACCATGGTCTTCGAGCATTCTCGTCCAAGGTCATTGCCCGCAAGAAGACGCTGGACTTTGAGCGCATAGAGCTACCTTACCACTATTTAATGGGGTAGTTGTTGATGCACTACAAGTCTTTGATAGAATTTAGAACAGCGGAAGATGCTACAAATGAAGACGCTTTCCTTTTTCAATGCCATCACCAACCTTGGAAATACAGTACTATGCCAGCTTGTCGTAGGGCGCTGGCGAGGGTGGATGGGTGTGGCTTTTTTGTGTCTGTTCCTCATTTTTCTAATAAGGAAGTGAGGGATGTACACCTTGATGGTACCGGACCTCCTCACTTTCTGTCTGCGAAGATGCTCACCTGGTTGTGCAACATTCGCCCCGCACATCTGGTTTATTGTAACCGCGATAATGTGTACTTGGAGCCCTACCTACCTAGTAGGTTTTCCTGCCAATTTGGCTATAGTCAGTTATTCCTGGACTGTCCCTGCCCTTGCTTGGGCTTTGAAGGTAGCGTTCTTGATGGTGTCAGGGCATGGAATTATTATGACGCCTACCATACTCGGGCCAGCTTCTCAGTCCCTGATACTAAGGCGCCGAGGGAAATTTTGTACGTAGCTGCCTTGTATTATGTTATGGCGAACAAGCCTCCTATCAATTTCGCTCCGAGTACCAGTTTCATCGTGGGTACCAGTTTAGAGGAAAAGCCTATGGGGGCTAACGCAAGAAAGCAGCTAGCGCTCCAGACTCCCCTCCCTGAATCAGAATCTTCCGAGGTGGCTGAGGAGGATGACGATCATGATAGCGAAGACTCTCTTATCCCTGGGGGTAAAGAAGTAGCGGATCAACCGCTTGCCACACCAGACGAACTAGTGGAGGATCCACTGCTTGCTACACAAGAGGAAGTAGTGAGGGAATGACAGCCGCCTGCTGTGCCTGGTCCCTCGCGTAAACGAGTCAGACGCTAGTCTTCTGACGGCAGAACGACCTTTTCTGTGAAAAGAGCCGCCATTAGGTCTCGTAGGTTGCTTATTACCGAGAGGGGTGAGAATGCTGATGATGTTCCGGAGGTAAGACTAAGTTGGAGCCATATCCTTGTTGTGGTTTTCTTTCTCTTGGGATATGACCTAATTATTCTTCTTTGTAGGTGTCTGACGAACCGAGCTCTCGTGAACCGTCTACCGCTCCTGAGGTTGATCCGGCCTTTGCTGCTTTGATTAGTGGCATGTGTGCTGCGGTCCTTTCTGCGGGGGCTCTCTCGGCGGCGGCTGAGGACTCCCAAGTTGCTGAGGCCCCAGTCCGGGGTGATGAAGGTTTCCTCGGGCCTGTCTCCGAGATTGCTGAATTTCAGCAAGGCGACGCCGATCTCGTCGTATCCCCTCCCGAGGGTGCTGGGGCGGAGGAGCCTATTGTATTTGACTCGGAGGCTGCTGGTGAAGAGGCTGCGGTGGCTGTAGGTGAACCTCAGTCTCCACACTCTTCCGCTGGTAAGATAAGCCAAATATTGACTAGTGAGGGGGCTTATTTGCTCTATCAACATATCCTCTGGGTCAAATCGATTCATGGTTGTCTTGGCCCTACAGGTCCCGACCCTTTACTTCCAACAGCGGATGTTCTTGGGGAAGGTTCGGTCTGCTGCGATCTGGGGGAAAGGAGCATTTTCTCTCCTTCACCGACTCATGTCGAGGGGCCTCCCTCCAGCTCTGGGAAGATGGGAGTGGAGAATGTTACAGGAGCGATGGTCTCCACCTCATCCTCTGCTGTTTATACGGCTTCGGAGATTGACTTCTCGACCCTGCCGAGCATTCAAGTTCTGCGGGCTGCTGAAAAGGAGTTGGCCGCTATTCATGCGTCCTTCTACACGGAGTTTGTTTCCCTTGTTGTAGGGGCGGCAGATTCTGTTATGTCTTCTTCAGTGTTGCCAGCTACACTCCCGTTGACGCCGGCTTCTTCGGAGGCTCTGGACGAGGCATCGCAGGATGTAGTCGACAGCTTCTATCGCCATTTAAAAAGGGGCGTAGATTCTACCGTAGAACGGGGGATCCCTTTTTCTCTGTCCCTGCGGTGCGCTCAGGGTCAGATTGAAACTTTGAAGGCTCTTCCTGGCGGGGTGGGGTTGGCTGCGCTCTTGGAGCCCAAGTTGGCAGAAGCTGATCAGCTCGTGACCCAATTGCTGGCGTTAAGGCAGGCTGACTTGCCTGCTGCGATTGAACGGGAGCAGGGCTTCCTTATCACCGCTCGGGATAGGATAAAGTTCGCTCGAGACACTGCCGGGCCAGTTGTGAAGGGAGACCTTGACGAGCTTTCTGCTTCGTTTGACAGGCTGGGTCGTCTAAGTCAAGCTTGTAGGGCTCGGGAAGAGACTGCTTCTTCTGGAATAGCTGACACAAAGGAGCGGATTCTCGCACTTCAGAGGGAGTTGGCCTTCCTAGAGTCAGAGCTGAAGGCTGCTCGTACGGAACATGAGTCAATCGTTCGGAAGGCTGAGAAGGTTTCCCGATCTTTTGCTAACCTGGAGCAGGCTTTCAAGAAATTTGAGGACAACTGGCAAGCCCATGCTCATCTGGAGGACGCAGCGGGGCTAACCCAAGAGGCGGAGTGTCGAGCCAAACAGAGGTTTGAGCGGTCGGTTGCCTTGCTGACGGACCGTCTAACGACATTATGTGCCCCGGAGCAGTGATCAGTTTTCTGTTTTCTTTCACTGTTTTTTTTCTTTTTGTCAAGGGATGTGATCCCAGATGATGTAGTACTTTGAATTTTGAATAAATGAGCATGTTTCAACTCATCTTCTCTTTCTTGTACTTGTGGTGTTTGTGAAATTGGACCTGCTGGAGGATTATTTGTGGACCTGTTACCCTGGGCGTACCTTGGTTTTAGGTATGAGTAACAAGTTTCGGAGAGGAATACCTAGAACAACTTCGCGATAAGACAACTATAGAAGTTTTTGGTATTCGAGAGAATGCCAGGGAGCAACTGGGCTCCCAGGCATGATAGGGAAGGGATGAGCGTGTACTGGAGACCCAGTACAGCATCTGTGGTCGACTGAGGACATTTGTGGTCATCGGAAGACATTTGTGGGCCTATTATCTTTGGGCATACTCAGATCGTAGGTACAGATAATAAGTCGAGGGAGGACCATCATACTTACTCAGAGGTAATGAGGATATGGCAAGTATGGGGATTTCTTTACCGTGGGATCTTCCTACTCAGAGGTAGTGAGGACATGGCAGGAGTGGATTCGACGGAGGATATTTGTGGACCTACTATCCTTGGCGTACTCCGGTCGTGGGTACGGATAATAGGTCGAGTGGTAACCATCATACTTACTTAGAGGTGTAAGGACATGGCAAGCATGAATGGTTTCTTCGATGGAGCCTTCCCACTCAGACGTCACGGGGACATGGCAGGAGTGGGCTCAATGAAGGATACAACTCAGAGGTAGCATCGACATGGTTGTATAGGACGTGGAAGTTCTATGCGAGGGGGCGGTTTATTTTTGGTGTTAGTGGAACAACTCAGAGGTAGCATCGACGTGGTTGTATAGGAATTTTGTGGATCTGTTACCCTTTTTGTGTATTGAGAATGCGGGCAGTAGATCAGGTGAGTTCAGCGGTACCAGCGGGTACATAACTTCGGCAATATGAAATTTAGTGGGTACGAGTTCAGCGGTACCAGCGGGTACATGACTCGATGATCTAGAAAATATGAGTATGAGTTCAGCGGTACCAGCGGGCACATGACTCTATGTATGGAAAAATTATGGGAATGAGTTCAGAGGTACCAGCGGGTACATGACATGATGTGTGGAACCAGAATATAAGTTCAGCGGTACGGAAAGGTACATAACTCGACACTCTGAGATGTCTCGAGGATTTTGTTTCAGACGTAATACTTCTTCAGGAACATGCCATTGATGGGCAACATGAGCAAGTCTCCATTTTGCTTTACGAGGAGGTAGGCGCCGTTGGAGAATACAGCCTCGATGATGAACGGGCCTTCCCATTTTGGTTAGAATTTACCGGCGGTTTTATACGTCATAACCATCGTCCTCCGAACCGCCAGAACGAGATCGCCTACTTGGAATGTCCTGACCTTGACCTTCTTGTTGAAAGCTCCGGAGATTCTGGTCTGATAAAACTCGATTCGCTGTTGAGCTAAAAGGCGTTTCTCGTCTAGGGCCTCCAATTCCTGTAGTCGGCGATGGTGGTTTTCGTCTGTCGTCAACTGATGTATGAGGGTGACGCGAAGTGCGAGGATCTGAGTCTCTAACGGGAGGACTGCCTCACTCCCCTACACCAGGGAAAATGGTGTATTCCCGGTGGCTGTTCGAACTGTGGTGCGATATGCCCATAAGCATTCGTCGAGCTTCTCGTTCCAGTCGCGCTTGCTAGAGGACACAAATTTCTTGAGTAGCTTGATTATGGTTTTCTTGAATGCTTCTGCTAACCCATTGGCTGCTGGATTATAGGGTGTCAAAGCAATGTTCTGAATTCGGTGCTTGTCGTAGAATCGATAAAATATGTGGCTTGCGAACTGTGGCCCATTGTCGTAAATGATCCTTCGGGGCAGTCCAAAGCGGTAGATAACATGATGGTTAAGGAAGCCGATCACGTTTAAAGTTTTTACTTCTGCCAATGGGATGGCTTCCGTCCATTTGGAGAAGTAATCGGTGATTGCGAGTATGAATCGGTGTCCTCTGGACGAAGGCTGGGTGATTGGGCCGACGATGTCCATACACCATGCTTCGAATAGCCAGCAGGCCACAGTCGAATATAGGAATTCAGATGGCTGGTGGATGAAGTCGGCGTGGATTTGACAGGCTTTGCACTTTCGTGCATAATCTATTACGTCTGCAACCATCGTGGGCCAGTAATAGCCCATTCGGCGAAGGCGGTCTTGCAGTTTCGGGCCAGGTTGATGGGCTCCGCAGACACCATCATGGGCCTCACGCACGGCTTCTTTGGCTTCTGTATTTGATAGACACCGAAGCAGCAACCCATCATAGGATCGGCGATACAGTATTTTTGTCTCCGTATTATAGAAAAATCTGAGAGAACGTCTTCTGATAGAAGTAGCTTCCTTCGGATTCTCTGGCAGGATGTCGTATACTACGAAGTCGAAGAACGGCTGTCTCCAGTCTGGTGCTTCGTCGACTGAAAGGGCGGAGTAGCTTTCCATGCATCGAATGTTGTCCTTAGGACAGACCAGTTCACGGCCTATTATGTCGACCTGATGACGAGCGTAATTTGGCACAGCTTGGGAAGCGGCCAAACCAGCTAGGGCACCAGCCTCAATGTTCTGGAGTCTGGGAATATATGCTATGAAGAATCCTCCCAGAGACGAGATGATGTCGATTGCTATTTGATGATATGGGATTATGTCTTCGTGGCAGACCTCGTACGACCCCCGAATCTGATTGACAATTAACTGCGAGTCGCCGTATGCTTCAAGATACTCTACCCCCAGTTCTTTTGTAAGCTGGAGGCCAATGACCAAGGCATTGTACTTGGCCACATTATTTGAACAGGGCCCTGTGAGTGAGTAGGCCCGATTGATCACCAAGTCGGAGGAAGAAATCAGCACCACTCCAACTCCAGCGACGATGTTGCCTTTGGGTCCAGTTCTCGAAGCGCCGTCAAAGAACATTCGCCAGATGGCATCATGGAAGACTGCATTTGAACTGGTGACCTCGTCCGGTATCTCTTCATATACCCTAGTCGTCTTCGAACCTGGATGGGCTGCTAGAAAGTCTGCCAGAGCCTGGCCTTTAACAGCCTTTTGCGGGACGAAGATCATGTGGTATGGGTGATAGTAATATCGCCCAGGTAGCAAGGCGAGATCTGAGTGCCCTAGGTTTGGTCATGAGGACCCTGAGGGGGTTGATCCGTGATATCACATAGATGGTTTGTCCCATGACGTAGTGTCGCGTCTTCTGGATGGCGAACACGAGAGCAAAGCATTCCTTTTCTACGGCCGTGTATCGGTATTCTGGCCCAATCATCTTTCGACTGAGGTAGTATATAGCTTGTTCGTGGCCCGCGTCATTGTTCTGTGCCAATAGAGCACCAAGAGAATGTTCTATAGCTCGCACATGGAGCAGGAATGGCTTTCCAGCAACAGGAGCTACCAGGACTGGGGGGTTTGACAAATATTCTTTGATGCTGTCGAAAGCGCGCTGGCATTCCTCATCCCATATGAAAGAGACTCCCTTCTTCATGAGATGGATGAATGGTTGACATCGTCCGGAGAGATTAGAGATGAACCTCCTGATGTAAGCTAGCCTGCCTTTGAGGCCTCGGAGTTCGCAGAGATTTCTCGAGGGACCCATCTCCATGATTGCCTTTGTTTTCTCGGGGTCGATGTGAATGCCCTGAGAAGTGATGACGAAACCCAAGAATTTCCCACTGGAGACACCCAAGAATAATTTCGTAGGGTTCGTCTTTAAGTTGTGTGCTTGCATTAGGTCGAATACTGTCTTGAGATCTTACAGATGATCTTCCATCGAACGGCTTTTGACGGCGATGTCGTCAATATAGCACTCCACTGTCTTGCGCAAGTGGTCTCTAAAGATGACGCTCATAGCTCTCTGGTAAGTGGCGCCGGCATTCCTTAAACTGAAAGGCATAGCGGTGTAGCAATATGTACCAATCGGTGTTCGGAATGATATGTGCTTCTCGTCGTTATGGAACATCTTGATCTGGTTGTATCCTGAGAAGCCATCCATGAAGGAGATACGTTCAAAGCCGCAGGTGTTGTTGATCATAATATCTGTGATAGGGAGAGAGAATTCATCTTTAGGGCATGCCTTATTCAGATTGCGGAAGTCAATGCATATTCAGATCTTTCCGTTCTTTTTGAGAACTGATACGATGTTGGCTACCCAGTCTGGATGCTGCTCTTCGCGAATGAAGCCGCTAGCTGTCAGTTTGTTGACATCGGCTTCAATAACATTCATGACATCGGGGCGAAACCGTCGTTGCTGTTGCTTGACAGGTTTTGCATCTGGACGAATATTGAGTTTGTGGAGTACGATCTCGGGGTCTAATCCTGGCATATCTTCATAGCTCCAGGCGAACACATCGATATACTCTTTGATGAGTTGGAGCAGTGACTCTCGCTCTTCATCTGTCAGACTCTGGCTGATGAAGATTGGTTTCGGGGAGGCTTCATCACTAAGATTAACTTGTATGACCTCATCCTCAGTGGGAGGTTCTCCTTGCTCGAAACGCTTTTTCTATTGTTCATCTAGCTGTTGTGCCCATGGTTCTAGCTCAAGAAGTTCGGGGATGTCTTCGTCTTCTTCATAAGCGTCGGCAAATGCCATGTTGACTGACAAGACTTGTCTGAGTACATCTTCAATGCTGGTATCAGAGTCAGAAGTTGGTGACCTGGTCGAATGTGAATGCCAGTCATATTCTTCATCTGAACTTTCAGGGGTCGTCATGGGTGTTACATACCCTAATCCACATCGAGTCTTGCTATAGTAGTTCCGTGGTTTGCCAGTCGGGACTGGTGGCTTCAAAGGTAATCGTCGTCCAGTACCGTAGTTCAAGCCTGGCGTCGTTTCCCGATCATACCCCTATTTCTGCATAAGATATTTAGATTGGGAGCTATAAAGATACAGAGGTAGTCTTCCGGCATCCGATCCAAGGTCGACTTCTTCTATGGTGAAGGGATGCGGATCGTCCTTTCGGTCGAAGATGATTGGATGGTCCCCTCCCTCGATTATTCGGTAAGCGTCTTCTGCTGGAGTAAGCTGGATTGAGGTGTAGACATTTGTCACCTGTGTGTGTAGGTGAGTGCCTATACCGTGTTCCATAGCGTATATTGTATAAAGCTTATTAAGCTCGAGGTAGTTCAAAGATAGCCCTTTATTAATGAAGTAAGGTATCTTTTCTAGGGGGATTACATCATCTATGGAGGGAACATCAGTGGGGGCAGCCACATACTTGGCTAGCTCCGGTTCCTCTTCGGCTACCCCCTGTGTGAATGAAGACTGAGTGGACGACCTGGAGAGCTTGATCGTCAGCTGACGGAGCTAAGCGTGGAGTTGTTGGCAGACTAGCGACCCCCAGTTTGGTACTCGATATGGGGTGAGGAGTGGCTGGTTCGCTAGAAGTGTCAGACCTTATATCGGGATGACGACCCTTCTTTGGAAGGCGTATCGTCAGTGGCTTGTCGGAGGGATTGAGCTTCTCCGTTTGGGGCTGACCGACTCTCGGCAGTCTGATTGTCAGTGGCCCCGTTGTGGATCTTGGCACTTGGCCAGACCTTGACAGTCGGATTATCATCTGCTCTTCTTGTGCCGAGAGGCAGATTGCGTCCTTACGCAGAGTGGCGTTAAGGGGTACAGACCTGCCCGATTTGCGAGCTTGGACGTGGATCGTCAGAGGCTCTTCTGATCCTGTGGCTGTCTCGGCACTAGCTTTTACATCTCTTTCACCAAGATGCATCTTCAATTTTTCGTACAGGCAGGAGTCTGAGTAGTAAGATTCGACCCGTTTGAAGGGATCGATATCAGTAAATTTTGTCCTCACGAAGCCGTGTTTGTCGACATATTTGAAGCACTGGTGCAGCGTGGAAGGCACGA
This sequence comes from Iris pallida, assembly GCA_029216955.1. Taxonomy (NCBI): domain Eukaryota; kingdom Viridiplantae; phylum Streptophyta; class Magnoliopsida; order Asparagales; family Iridaceae; genus Iris; species Iris pallida. The sequence goes on from JANAVB010032774.1 coordinate 25,177, forward strand.
TCATATAATCGTGTATCCACGGACGTCCCAAGAGGATGTTGTAAGAAGTGTCTGCATCTATGACGTAGCAGGTGACTTCGGATTGGAGGTCGCTAATTTGACACTTCAGATAAATCTTCCTAATAGGGTAGTTCCTGCCCGAATTAAAATCGCTGATGACGGTGCTTGTAGGCGTTAGGCGATGCATTGGGATGCGGAGATGATGTAGCAGACCCTTCGGAATAATGCTTATGGAGGAACCAGGATCAATGTACATCCGATCCACCTTTACGTCGCCGATGTATCCAGTGTAGTATAGTGGACGATCGTGCAGATTAGTTTGGATGAGCATGTCCTCGGAGTGAAGACGATGTTGGGCATTGCTCCCGTACAGGCGCTATCTTGGAGATCTGTATACGGGTTTTCTTCCGTGAGGTTGACTTGCGCCAGGTATGCGTCGGCATTTTGGAGTGCATCGCTCAAAGCCGCACGAACATCCTTGGAGAGTCTCAGGAGCTCGTATAATGACAACTTGGCCGGTGTGTTGGCCAATTGTGCCAAGATGTCGAAGTTGTAGGGCCTCTCCAGCCCTTGGGCTATCTCTTTTCGGAGGGATTTGTCGAAGCGAGTCTCCCTCATCCTAGGCTTGTCGGTCGTCGAAGGCTGAGCCGATCCCGAAGCATCAGTTGTAGTGGGTTGATGATTTTCAGCTGGATTGTCAACCACAGGTTGGGATTGCACCCCAGACCGCGTGACGACGGCTGTAGCTTCCTCGATGTCTGCCGAGATTGTGTGGCAGGTCCTGACTTTTCCACTTTTCTTAATATAGGTGGAAGATGGTGTGGGCCGAGTCACTTCTGATACCAAGTCTGGATGGATCCACATGACCTCCTCACGTGATGTGGTGAGGGGCACTAGACCAGCAGCCTGATCTCGGGGAGGTGGAAGATTAGCAATCTCCATTGTCGCCAGAGGGATGGGGACCACCTCGTCTTGAGTTTCCGTCGGAGGAAAGCTGCCGAATTGTACGGACACCATGTTGGCTGCCACGGTTACCTCTTCGAAATCGATAGCCAGAGCATTCGAATCGATGAGGTTTTGGATGTACCATTTTAGCTGGTAGCAGTCGTGTGTAGCATGGTAGACGTAGCGATGATAATAGCAGTACTTTGGGTTCTCCATCTCTGCCGGCCGCGGTTCCCATCTTGGTGGAGGAAGCTAAATTCTGTCCCCTTGTATGAGCATGTCCAAGATGGGCTTGACGTGACCGTCTTCGAAGGAGTAATTTATTTGTGGCCATTATTTGTCTGTCGGCTTTGGCTCAGGTTTCTGTGCCGTATCGGCCACCATAGCCTGCTTGCCCCTGCCGTCCCGATTGTTGGAGGGACTACCCCCATTGTCATTATTGGTGTTAGGACGCTTGCCCTTGTTCTCTCCGTCCGAGATGTGGAATCCCAGCTGGCGAGCCTTCTTCAATCGTTCTTCGGTGCTTGTGGCGCTGATGATGAACGTCTTCCAGTCCTTGAATTGACTTTCGCCCATCCAGAGACTGATTGTTGGGAGGAGTCTCTTTTGGCAAATTTCAATCAAGGAGGAATCTGGATTTCCAGAGGGCAACTTCATGGCGGTTTGGCGGAACCGCTCAATATAGTTCCTTGTGAGCTCCTTCTCTCCCTGAACAACGTCCATGAGGGTAGATATTGTGACATCTTGTCCTACCTCGTAGAATCTTTCTACGAACATGCGCTTGAAGCCAGCGAATGAGCGGATGCAGTTGTCTAGCAGGTTGCGATACCAGTCGAAGGCGACTCCTTCCAATGCCCCAATGAATAGTCGTGTAAGGATGGTGTCATCATGAGGCAGATGGTCCGTGGTGACTTCGAAGTAAGTGATGTACCGACTCGCTGAGGTCTTGCCATCATAAGGATTGATATTGAACGGCTTATATCTTGGTGGGAATGGAACATCCCTCCATGCAGCAGGGTATGGTTGCCGTATTCTGAGGTCTTGAGAGTTTTCTCGAGCGTGGAACATGGCTCGGAGCTCCTGGACCTCTTTTCTCGCTTCGCGTGCTTCATCTACGGCGGTGGGGGCCGTTGTTTCTGGAGGATTATTGTCCGGGTTCGGTGCCACTGAGTTCGAGTCCGCATTAATCGCGGGACCCGCACTTATTTGGCCAGGCGTCCCTACTTGGAGATTTGGAAGGGCCGCTTTGATCTCGTCTAGAGACTTGACCAAGGCATGTATTATAGCCTCTAGAGTGTCGATGCGTTGGCGATCACAGGAACCACCTTGGTTGCTGTCTGTCATGAATACCGTCTTCACATGAGGAGAGATAGACGGAGCGGTGGAGGAAGCGCCCTCTGAATCGTATCCCTGTAGCGAGAAGTCATCGGGGTATGTGGGTATATTCCCTTCTGACTCAGACTCGGAAGGAACAGTACCCCCAGTCTTCGAGTTCGACTCGTCATAGGAGTTGTGGACGTCCTCGGGGACGTCGAGGTTTGCTACATCCGATGGGAGAGTTGTCTCCCCTGGCTCGTCTTCTTGGAACATCGGGTTACTGTGGAGGCTCGGAGAGGTGCTACCCCCAGCCCCAGCAACCCCTGCATTATGGACGACGAATCCTCCACTGTAGCAGATTTTGTTTTAGAGCGAGTACCTTGGAAAACTCCGGTAGTGTGTACCTGCTTGGACGACAGTCTTTTAGTCGCAGTGGTTGAGATCTTCGGGCTGGGAACATTCGTCTTCTTCCCCCTTCCATCAGCAGGGACTTTTCGAGCAGAGTTGTAGGAGACGACGGGTAGTGCCTCGTCTTCTGAAGATGGCTGTTGCAGTCTTTGAAAGACAGACTGCCGGTCTTCTTGCATCGTCATGTTATTGCAGCGGCAGTTGACGATGACTTGGGTACAGTGACGTCCGTGGGAGGACTCTTTGCACCCCGATGCATCTTCTCTTTCTTTGCGTTTGTGGAGGATGGCCTCACACAAGTCACTTGCTTTGCTGTCTCGAGAATTCCGGGTACGCGAGTGTGTAGGCCTCCCGCCTGCTCCCTGATTTGAAGGTAGCTCGTATACTTGCCTTTGTTCGTTATTGGGAGGTACTTGATGACTATCTCACCCATTGGCCGCAGGGGGCAGGGTACGAGTAGCTTTATACAACTTTCCATTAGAGGCCCGTGTGATAATCAGCGGGACGCTCCGATAGTCAAAGGTTGGGGCAGCTGACTGGGCTTGGTGAGCCCGCGCTACCCTAGACTTCTTCCTTTTAGCACTTACGGGTGCGTAATAGGAAGAGTCTGAGTTGAATACCACAGAGTCTGGCTTATCATCCAGAGAACCATCAGGGTCAGGACCGCACGAGAGACGGTCGAAGACTGATCGACAGAAGCATGGAACAGATACTATACGGCTAGGATTGGAAACCGTATAGGCTGTCTGTATGCGGCTGTCTTTAGCTGTCAAATGAGTTGTTCTTGTGCAACTAGGAGTCACGACCGTGCAGGCTGGCCGCATGCGGTTGGTAATTATGGCCGCATGGGTTTTCTGCAAGCGATTGACTTCAGTAACCGCATAAGTTTCATCCATGCGGTTGGCAACTGTAGCCGCATAAGCTATACGGCTGACAGATGTGGTCGTGTGAGTTTTCTCTATGCGGCTGGCAGATGTAGCCGTATGAGCTTTCTCCATGCGGCTAGCACCCTTATGCGGCTCGGATCGTATAGAGTTCTTCTTTGCTCCTGCAAGTCCAGCATCATAGTATTTTCTTCTGCCGGACTTGGGGATAACAGAGTTGTCTACGGTCTGAAGTGGGGCCCCAAGAGAGTCTGCCCCGTCGTCTTGAGCAACAGAGGGTATCTTTGCAAGAGCTTCAGTAGGAGCGAATGATCGGGGTCTCCACTCCTTGCGGGCCTTCTTCGTGCGGGCTTGCTTCTGGACCGGGCTAGCTCTCTTGTCGGAGAGCATTTCTTCAAACGCCTGTTGGTCGAACCGGGCGACCATCATCTGTTGAGTGGAGCCAAGTTTGGCTGTATCCGATTGTGTCACCAACTCCTCAGCCGTAGAGAAGTTTGTCCCCAGCAGAGTCGCCATCATGTTTGTCATAAAATATAAAAGAGCAGAACAGTTTTATAGGAGGACTGGACTTTTACTTCACGTTACAAACTCGCTTGTGCAAAGAAAACCTAGGGACGAAAACTAGGTACAGCAATCTAAGTACAATTGTTTATTTTTGATTCTGGGGGGTGACGGTAGAGGCTCGGGAAAGCGACGGCAGCTCTGTCTTACTCCTTGGACGATCGGACGTAGCCTTGGCTCCTGTGACGAGATGCTTGGCGTTGATGAAGAAATGCTCTTCATGCTCTCCTCGTATTGCTCTTCTGGCTTCTCTCTCTCTGGATTGATCTCTGTGTATTTTCTCTCTGATTATTAGGGGAAGCCTCTCTTTTGTAAGGGAATGGCACCTTGCTATTTATAATAGTGGGGGGGCATCATTAGGGTTTGCAATGATTGCCCATTCTCAAAGTGGCGACGGACTGGTAAATGATCTGTATGGGCCATTAATCTTGAGCGTGAAGGATCTGGGCCATTAATGAGGATTATGCTAAATTATGTCAGTAATTAATGTTGATTGCAATAAATCTCCATCATGATGATTTGCTGATGTCCGTAAATCTAAATGAATCAAATTTAATTCATTCTCGTGCCACGTGTCCCAAATTATTAGAATCTGACCCAAAATTTGATTATCTTGAGGACACGTGCCCTGTCATCATTGTTGAGCCGCATGAGGAGTGTTCATATTTGGGCCACATGAAGGTCGTCATGACCGAGCTACATGAAAGATTTCATGACCGAGCCGCATGAATAGTCTCTATACTCGAATCGCATGAAGGTTGTCATGACCGAGCCGCATGAATATGTTCATGACCGAGCCGCATGGGGGTCTTCATGGCCGAGCTGTATGAGAGTCTTCATGGCCGAGCCGCATGGGGGACCTTCATGGTTGAACCACATAGGTTTCTCTCCACTGGCCGCATGAACTCGTCTAGTCTGGCCGCATAGACTTGCCTCGAAGCTTGGTGGACAGTGCCACGTCTGCGAAGATTTTCTCCAGTTTCCTCGGAAGATAGTGCTCTTGTGTCAGTCATCATGATTGTCATCTGTCAGGTCTATCAGCCGTCAGAGCATTAAATGCGTCCAGACGTTGGGCACAGCTGCTTTGAAGGCCACGCGGCCTCTCTTTCTGGACCGCATAGAGTTTACTCGAGTTTCCTATGCCTTTGAGCCGCATGGGCCCTCCGAGCCGCATGAGGCTCCTTGGCCGCATTGGTCATTTTTCTCTTCTTTTTCATGCTTCTACAGTGTTATCAATCATTATGTTGGTGATCGGAAGAGAGAATTCATCCTTAGGGCATGTTGTATTTAGATTGCAGAATTCGATGCAAATTCAGATTTTCCTATTCTTCTTGATGACTGCCACTATATTTGCTACCCAGTCTGGATGCTGCTCTTTACGGATGAAACTACTAGCTATAAGCTTGTTTACTTCAGCTTTAATGGAATTCATGATGTCTGGACGAAACCACCGCTGCTGCTGTTTGACTGGTTTTGTGCCTGGATAAATATTGAGCTTATGAAATGCAATCACGAGGTTTAGCCCTGGCATGTCTTCGTAGATCTAGGCAAAGACGTCGATGTATTCTCTGGCGAGTTGTAACAACGACTCCCGTTCGCCGTCTGTCAGGCTTTTACTGACGAAGATTGGCTTTGGAGTGGTTTCATCACCAAGGTAACTCGCATAACCTCATCCTCAGTAGAAGGATTATGAAGTTCGAAGCATTTCTCTTATTGTGCATCTAGTTGCTGGACCTACGGCTCCAACTCAAGTAGTTCAAGTAGGTCTTCGTCTTCCTCTTCGATATCAGCGGATGTCGTGTTGATAGATAGTGTCTGTCTGAATATATCTCCAATACTACTATCAGAGTTGTAAATGGGTGACTCGGGCGAATGAGAGTGCCACTCACATTTTTCATCAGAACTTTCGGGCATTGTTGGTGGAATAACATGCCTGAGGCCGCATCTGGATTTATGATAATGATCTTGAGGTTTCCCTGTCGGTACCGGCGGCTATAGAGGCAATCGTCGACCACTGCCATGATTTAGACCCGAGGTGGCCTCCATGTCGTACCCCTGCTTTTTTCATAAAGTATTTGGCTTGAGGACTTTACAAGTAGAGCAGTAGTCTTCTAGCGTCGGGCCCGAGGTCGGACTCTTGTGGCGTGAAAGATTGAGGACCTTTTTCTTTTCTGCCATAGATGATTGTGTGATCCTATCCTCTTCTGTCTGGGACCGGAAAGTAAGTGCCTTTTATGGGAGCAAGTCGATTTAGGGTATAGACGGTTGTCACCCGTGTGTGCAGGCTAACGTCTAGACAGTCCCGTGCGGCATACGTTAGGTTAGGCTTATCATACTCAGAATGGTCTAATGGCAGTGTCTTATTGATAAAATAAGGAATTTTATCCACATGGATTACATCATCATGAGAGGGACTATCCACCTGTGTAACTAAGTATTTGGCGAGTTCTTCGTCCTCCTTGGCTACCCCCTGCGAGCTTAGGGGTCGGGATGCTGTCTTGGTCAACTTGACTTCCAAGGGTTCTGCTTGAGGTATTGACTTGCCTGAGAGTGTTTGATCGACACTTGGCTACTGACTCGTCTTGGAAAGACGGATGACAACAGGCTCGACAAGGGATTTTGTGTCTTCCGGTCGCCTTGGAGCAGGTCTTGGCAATCGGATTACCATCGATGTTATAGAGGGCCTTGCATCTTTCTGTTGCCTTTGATTAAACTTCGACAACCAGATCACCATTGGCCTTATGACAGGTTTTGGCTCCTGGTTGTATCTTAGGAGGCGGATGACCATTGGTTCTGAATGCGTAGGTATGGCAGGAGAACCGGGCACCTCTTTATGCAGGGTTGCGACAAGTGGTGTGGCCTTGCCCGGTTTGTTGGCTTGGAGACGAATCCTCAAGGATTCTTCTGGACCTGTGATGACTTCCAGCTCGTCAGTTATATATTTCCTGGATTCGTCATATAGACAAACCTCCGAAGAGTAATAAGATTCAACCCCTTTGAAGGGATCAATATCGACGAATTAAGTCTTCACATAACCGTGCTTACTGACATACTTGAAACACTAGTGAAGGGTAGATGGCACGATCATTTAGACATGTATCCATGGACGTCCCAGGAGAATATTGTAGGAGGTGTATGCATCGATGGCGTAGCAGGTAACTTCCGTCTTCAAGTCACCAATCTGGCACTTCAAACGGATCTTTCCAAGGGGATAGCTTCTTCCTGAGTTAAAACTGCTAATGGCAGTGTTGGTCGCTGCTAGCCGATGCATAGGGATGCCAAGAAGTTGGAGCAGGCTTTTCGGGATGATGCTTATTGACGAGCCAGGGTCGATATGTATCCGATCCACCTTGATGTCGCCTATGTATCCAGTATAGTATAAGGGGCGATCATACAAATTAGATTTGATCAACATGTTCTGAGGAGTGAATATGTTGTTGGACATTGCATATGTGCTGTCATCGCCCTGTAAATCTGCTGGCGGGTCTTCCCCAGAGGCTTGACCTAAGCTAAGTAGGCATCAACATTTTGGAGTGCTTCGCTTAATGCGACACGAAGATCCTTGGAGAGCCTTAGGAGCTCATATAACGATAACTTTGCTGGCATATTAGCCAATTGTGCTAATATGTCAAAGTTGTAAGGTCTTTCCAGTCCCTGAGGTACATCATTGCAGAGTGGCCTGTCGAAGCGGGTTTCCTTTGTCTTGGACTTATCCGCCAGTGGAGACTGAGATGGCCTTGGAACATCAGAGGGAGGCAACGTTGCTGGCTGAGGATCTTCGGTTGAACTATCCCGTGCGGGCTGGACTTGTGCTCCAGACAGAGTAACAATGGCTGCAGCTTCCTCAGCCACGGCTAAAATTGTTTGGGAGGATCTAGACTTCCTGCCCTTTTTTTTGCTGATAGGAGATGACACCCCCTGGGTAACTTCGGGCACTAAGTCTGGATGCACCTACATGATTTCTCTTCGCGAGGTAGTAAGAGGTACCAGTCCAGATGTATGGTTTCGGACGGGTGAAAGATTAGTAACCTCCATCATTGCTCGAAGGACAGGTATTTCCCCGTTTGGAGTGCTTGTTGGAAGAAAGTCGCCGAATTGAATAGATACCATGTTCGCCGCCACGGTTACCCTTTCAAAGTCTATCGACAAAGCTTTGGAGTCGATAAGACTCTAAATGTACCGCTTTAATTGGAAGCAATCATGAGTGGCATGATGGACATAGCGGTGGAAGTGACAATACTTTGGGTCCTCCATTTCTGCCGCCCGAGGCTCGCGCCTTGGTTGAGGAAGCTGGATCCTACCCCCTTGCAAGAATATATCGAAGACAGGTTTGACATGACTATCTTCAAATGAGTAGTTGATCTTGGGCCACGGACCTTTTGTCTATTTTTGTTCGGGCTTCTGAGTCGCATCAGTGAACATGGCTTGTTTGCCCTTATTGTCCCGGTTGGTGGTGGCACCACTGTTGTTGTTACAGGAGGTGGTACCATGACGTCTGCCCTTATCTTATCTGTCTGGGATATGTAATCCCAGCTGGCGAGCCTTCTTCAGTTTTGTCTCTGTATTGGTAGCACTTATGATGAAGGTCGTCCAATCCCTGAACTAATCGTCACCCGTCCAGAGGCTAATTGCAGCGAGCAGATTCTTTTGGCAGATTTCAATCAAGGAGCTCTCGGAATTGCCTTGGGGCAATCTCATTGCGGTTTGGCGGAACTGTTCGATATAGTTCCTTGTTAGCTTCTTTTCTCCCTGAACAACGTCCAAGAGAGACGACATCGTTACATCATGCCCCACTTCGTAAAATCTTTCCAGAAATATGTTTTTGAAGCCGTGAAAAGAATAAATGCAGTTGTCGGAAAGGTTGCGATACCAGTCGAACGCGATCCCCTCCAATACTCCGATGAATATCGTATGAGGATGGCGTCACTATGCGGCAAATGGTCAATTGTGACCTCAAAGTATGTCATGTACTGACTAGCAGAACTCTTTCCATCATAGGAATCGATATGGAACAGCTTGTACCGTGGTAGAAAATGCATATCTCTCCATGCAACAGGATATGGTTGCCGTATTCTAAGATCCCGAGAGGAGTCTTGGGCATTGAACATCGCTCGAAGCTCCTGGACTTCCTTTCTTGCCTCCTTGGCTTCATCTACAGCTGAAGGAATGGATACTGCTAAGGGATCATCACCGAAAGGAGGGACGGTCGTGTTGGAGTCCGCGTTGACTGTGGGTCCTAGGCTTGTTTATTCGGGCGTCCTCGCTGGTTGAGTTGGCAAGGCGACTTTGATCTCGTCTACAAATTTGACCAAGGACAGGAGCATGGCTTCTAGCACTTCTAGCCGTTGTCGGTCAGAAGGTGCTTCATGATCATCGTCTGCCATAAAGACTGTCCTCATGTGGGTAGAGGTGGAAGGGATTGTGGCAGAGGTACTCTCGGTACCGCACCCTTGTATAGAGAAATCATTAGAGATTGTCGGAATATCATCTTCGTCAGACTCGAAAGGGGTGCCATCCCCTGTACAGGAAGCCGCATCGTCTTGGTGAGGGTGGTGGCCCTCAGGGAAGTCCAGGTCTGTTATACAGTTCTGGGGGACCTCTTCCCCTGTATGTGTTATTGGTATACCGGGTTGTCGTATATATTGATGGGACTGCTACCCCCAGCTTTATCTACTCTCAAGGAGGCTGAAGATGAACCCCTGGGTGCCGGAAGCTTCTTTTTGGAACTAGTGCCTAATTAGACACCCCCTGTGGTTGTCGATGGAAACCCTCCAGATGAGGGTCTCCTTGTAATACTGGCCGAGATGGCTGGGCTGGAAGAGCATGTCTTCTTTCTTTTCTTGCCAGGAGGAACCTTTTGAGTCAAATTACAGGGGGTGATAGGAAACTCCTTGCCCCCAAAATTTGTACATATTTCTTGAGTTGTTGTCAGACAGGTGCTGGCTTCTGCAGTCGCTGGAAAATTGACTGTCGATCTTCAGGTGCTGCTGATTTGCCGTAGCAGCAGTGGATGATGCCTTGGGTGCAACGACACCCCGAGAGGGACTCATTGAATGCCAACGCTTCCGTCTTGCGTTTTTGAGTAATCACGTCACGTAAGTCGGTAGGGAGCTGCTCTACATTTGTACCAAATTTGTGAACCCGGGTATCCCCAGCATACGGGTGCCTAGGCATCATGTTTGCTTCCTGATTCGTGGCTAGTAAAAGCACTTGCTTTGGATCTTGAGAGGGAGACTTTAAAGACCCACCCTTTCCGTTAGTTCTAGGGGACTGGACGCGGGTGGTTCTGTACAACTTTCCATCAGGAGCCCGTGTAACAGTCAACGAGGCCCGCTGACAGTCAGCAACTTGGACAGTTGACTGGGCTGGTTGGGCCCGTACTGCCCTAGACTTTTTTGACTTAGTACTCGAAGGCGTATAGTAAAAAGAGTCCATATTAATACATCCCGTATCCTTAGTGGGCCGCATGGCGTCGGGCCCGCATGAGAGGCAGTCGAACACAGAGCTTCTGACATGGCCGTATGAGACGTCCTATCTGAGGCTAGGATTAGTCGTCGCATGGACCATCTTCTTGCGGCTAGAGCTGGCTGCCGCATGTATCATCTGTTAGGGTTATATACTAAAAGCATCACTTTTGTAGTAACCTTATTTCCTTAAATTTTGAATGAGAATTATATGGGCAAATGTTTGCATATTGTATTTGTTGCAAGTGTTAATGCAAATGTCTTATGTTCTATATTGTAGATAATATGGTGTGTGGTGTCACACAGAAGATCATATTATCAGTTTCCTATGGAGTATATAAATAGTTCACAACCTAGATGGACTTAGACAATCTATTGGAAAGGTTGTAGTGTAATCTGGTATTAGTCTATCTTGACTATAGGTTTACACTAGTACAATTTGTATGTATTGAACAGGACCACTTGAGGTTGTTCTCTTTGTACTGACTACATAAGAGAACAAACACCTCAGTTATTATGGATGCTTGTGCCCTTAATCCGGATATAATAACGGACATGTATATGCAGTATGTATTACTTTGACTCATAAAAGAGTGAGATTCATTATGGATCAACAACCTCTATGAATTTTGTAATAACATTGTACGTATAATGGGCTGTTGATTATAAATGGAATCCATGTCCCGACACATCGGGTTGATGATGTCCCCTTAAGGAGCTCATAAGGATTGTCATATAAACCCTACAGGTGGATTATATCCGACATGACAAATAAAGTTGAGCGGTACTACTTAAGGATAAAAGATGTCGAATCAATATAGTTGTTAGTAACTTAATTTGATCGACGGACATACGATATCCTAACATAGGAAGCCAAACGAGCATATAATAAAAGGAGCCCACAAACATAATTTGGGATTAGGGAGGTAGTGCAACAATAGCTCATTAGTGGATCGAGCTATTGTTAATGGGCCTAGATTGTGTGTTCGGGCTGAACACGGGATATCTATATCCGTTAGGAGGCCTAACCCTAATTTCTCCTCATGGTCCCTGTCGTAGCCTATATATATCCTCTATTCTCTGGCCTCCATAATTACCGATCAGAAATCTGAAAATTTTTCTAAATTCGTGTTTCACGTAAGGAGAGAAAGAGAGGGCTGCCAAGGAGAAGAAAAGGTTGGGAGATCGTCGCCCACACGACGTCCAACTCGGGGAAGGAATACGTGCAGAAGATCTTGGGATCGTCCGCTCGAGATTGCCAGGAATTACTTGTCTCCTTTCCGCCGCAGGTATAATTCGTGAACCCTAGTTTCCGCCTATGAAGGGTTAGAACATGTATTAGATCTGTTTTACTTTCTATCGATCAATACGCACACCAAAGGAAGGGTCCTGGGAATCCCCAGTTCCATCAATTGGTATCAGAGCCACTTTGGATCTACGTATTGATTGATACGTCCATGTTGTCCAATAAAACTAGCGCTGTGTAATAGTGATAGATGTAGATCTGTTCTAACTCGGTTTTGCAGGCATCTTAGATCCAACTATTATGGTCCAATGCATATTTTTTGATTGTGTTGTTCAAACCACGGACATGTCATGGTTGTTATTGTTGCTGTGGATGTAATTAAAATCACGAGGGTTGAATGTGCTTATTATTTTAATTTTTCAATCTAGATTATGTGTGAACTCCTTGGGGAGGCATCGGATTGATGTAATTTTAATTATTTTTGATCAATCGTGATAGCGGTGGTGGCTGTTTCTAACGTCGGATGAGATGCTGGTTTTAAGCAGTCCAAAGACAGACAAATGATTTTCGATGAAGGAATCGACAGCCCCGAATAGATCTGCGCAGCGCCAGATTTTAGATTCGGATAGTTGAGGACGGAGCAGCAAAGATGACCATAAGAGTTGGATATTTTTTCTTATTTTTGTCATTTTGTTTTTTCTTATTATGCATGTTTATTATTGTGTGGTTGTTTTTTTTGAAAAACTAAGCCTACATTAATAATGGACAACATGGACATAATATCAACTAGTAGAAAAACCCTCATTGTTAAATAACTAAGTGGAAGAAGATTTTTCTTTAATATAAATCCTATGGTCTCCATTACTGGTTTGTAGGTGATGTAATTATACTTGCGTATTAGCTTTAGTGCTTTCCTCCATATCGGATGAGTATAATTATGGATCACCAGTACAAACTTCCTTAGGGATAATTGTAGAAAGTTACCTAGTATGTGTTCACTTCTCCATCTGAAGGAACTATTACAAGGTAATGGACTTAGTATTAAGTAATGGTATACACTTAGATACAAATAATGGTATCCTCCCTATCGGAGTCACTGCTATTATTTGTATGACCAGAGCAAGACCAGCATATTAATTTTATTTTTCATAAAGTTATATTGATATGATAGTAAAATTAATAAAAAAATCTACTTCAACAAAGTTGAATTTGTATACGTCCACACTATCGTGGCATGCTAAATTCATGGTGTTCAAGGTGTTGGTAAATTTCTTATTATTGTTTTGAGGGAATCAATATTTAGTTAATTCAAAAAGATTTTTTGCCCTACATAATTTTATTTATGTGATTCTCAAGATTTCAAAAAATGGGTTCTTTCAGTCCACTTATGGTGATTCGTAAAGAAAAACTTACTGGACCTAATTATATTGACTGGAAAAGTAATTTGGATATTGTTCTGACTGCTGAGGAGCACAAATATGTACTTGTTGAGGAATGCCCACCTAAGCCTGATGCTAACTCTGATGAAGAGGTCAAAGAGGCTTATAAGAAGTGGAAAAAGGCAGATGAGATGGTGCGGTGTTACATTCTGGCATCTATGTCAAACGTACTGCAACATCAGCATCAGGCCATGGCCACAGCTTAAGACATGATGTATAACCTCAAGGAACTCTTCGGACATCAGAGTAGAGCAGCTAGGTAGTTTGCTATGAAATGTTTGATGAATACAAAAATGGCTGAGGGTACACCAGTAAGGGATCAAGTTCTCAAGATGATGGGTCATCTGAATGAGATGGAGATCCTTGGAGTTCATTAGAAGTGGTTGATAATTTGTATGTCATTAATCCTATTTCGCCCACAATGTAACTTATGGAAATGAATAATATGTTATCTAACTTAAATAAGAGAAAAGAACCTTCTTGTATGAACCAAACATATCTTTGGCAGTTGCGATTAGGGCATATTAACCTAGGAAGGATTCAAAGACTGGTTGAAGATGGACCTTTGAGTTCATTAGAAGTGGAGGCACTACCAGTCTGTGAATCCTGCTTGGAAGATAAAATGACCAAAAGGCCTTTTACGGCAAAGGGGTATAGGGCCAAAGATGTGTTGGAATTGGTTCATTCTGATTTGTATGGACCCATGACTGTCCAAGCTAGAGGTGGCTTTGAATATTTTGTCACAATTATTGACGATTATTCAAGGTATGGATACATTTATTTGATGCGCCGTAAGTCTGAGTGCTTTGAGAAATTCAAATAGTACAAGGCTGAAACGGAGAAACGTCATAAAAATGTATCAAGTCATTACGATGAGATCGTGGTGGTGAGTACCTCTTTGGAGAGTTTAGGGATTATTTATCAGAGGCTGGGATTGCATCCCAATTGACTGCACCTGGAACGCTCCAGCAGAATGGTGTAGCCGAAAGAAGGAATAGAACTCTTATGGAGATGGTTAGATCAATGATGAGTTATTCGGATTTGCCAGATTCGTTTTGGGGATATGCCTTAGAGACTGCAGCTTATATTTTGAACTTGGTTCCTTCTAAGTCAGTACCTCTTACTCCCACAGAGCTGTAGATTGGGCATAAGCCTAGTCTGAAACATGTTCGTATTTGGGGTAGTCCAGCACATAAGCTGAATGGAAAAGCAGATAAGTTGGAATCTCGTACAGAAGTACGCTTGTTTGTAGGCTATCCAAGAGGAACGAAAGGAGGTTTATTTTATAGTCCTAAGGATCAGAAGGTCATTGTTAGCACCAATGCCCGATTCTTAGAGGAAGACTATGTGATGAACCATAAACCCACAAGTAGAGTTGTTCTAGAAGAACTGAGACGTGAGACACCAAGAACTTCAGTACCAACAGTACAAGAGGATGAACCACAACTAACTACACAATGTGTCACAAATGTTACACCAGAACCGATAGTGCCTCATCGTAGTGGGAGGGTTGTGACACAACCTGATAGATATATGTTCTTGGGAGAGTCGTCAGACTTCGTCCCTAAGGAACAAAATTATGATCCCTGTACCTACAATGAAGCACTCCAAGATAAAGATGCAGAGTCTTGGCAAAAAGCAATGATATCTGAAATAGAATCTATGGATTCTAATCAGGTCTGGGAGCTTGTAGAACCACCCGTTGGTGTAAAATCCATTGGATGCAAGTGGGTCTATAAGAGAAAAAGAGGATCAGTCGGTAAGGTTGAAACCTTTAAAGCTCGGCTTATAGTAAAAGGTTTTACTCAAAGAGAGGGTATCGATTATGAGGAAACGTTTTCTCCTGTAGCCATGCTTAAGTCTATCCAGATTCTTTTATCTATTGCAGCGCATCTCGATTATGAGATTTGGCAAATGGATGTCAAGACAGCTTTCCTTAATGGAAGTCTTGAGGAAGACATCTATATGAAGCAACCAGACGAGTTCATTAAAAAGGGCCAGGAGCATCTTGTTTGTAAGCTCAAGAAGTCCATTTATGGACTTAAGCAAGCTTCCAGATCTTGGAACATATGTTTTGATCAGGTGATAAAATCCTATAGATTTGATCAATGTCAGGATGAATCATGTGTATACAGAAAGTATGACGAAAATGTGGTAGTGTTCCTAGTACTTTATGTGGATGATATCTTGCTCATTGGAAACAATATGAAGGTGTTATCTGATGTAAGGGTATGGTTATCCAAACAGTTTATATAAAGGACTTGGGAGAAGTAGGTCATATCCTTGGGATCAAAGTTCTACGAGATCGTGAGAAAAGGATGTTGGGCTTATCCCAAGCTTCCTATATCGATACTGTACTAACTCGTTTTAGTATGCAAAATTCTAAGAAAGGTTTCTTACCTTTTAGACATGGAATTGCTCTATCAAAGGAACAGTGTCCGAGGACACCTAAAGAGATAGAGAACATGAAGGCAATTCCTTATGCTTCAGCAGTAGGAAGCTTAATGTATGCAATGCTATGTACGAAACCAGACATCTGCTTTGTCGTAGGCATGGTCAGCAGATATCAGTCTAACCCAGGACAAGAGCACTGGACTGCCGTAAAGCTAGTTTACCAGGCACATAGTTTAGTTCCCTTGGGGTATACAGACTCAGTTTTTCAGTCAGATAGGGATTCTAGGAAATCTACCTAAGGTTATGTGTTTAATTTGGGAGATGGAGCCATTGTGTGGAGGAGTATCAAGCAAAAATGTATTACTGATTCCACCATAGAAGCCGAGTATGTGGCAGCCTCTGAGGCAGCCAAAGAAGCGATTTGGCTTAAAAACTTTCTGTTGGACTTGGATGTGGTACCTAGTTTGCCTAAGTCTATTACACTTTATTGTGATAATAGTGGTGCAGTTGCAAACTCGAAGGAACCACAAGCCCATAAGACAGGCAAACACATTGAGCGCAAGTACCACCTGATACGAGATTTCGTAAAGAAAGGAAAACTTGATGTGATCAAGATAGCATCAGCCGACAACCTAGATGATCCCTTTACAAAGAGCTTACCAGCTAAGGCTTTTGATAGTCATGTTGAGGGAATGGGAGTCAGATGTGTAGCAGCATGGCTTTAAGTATAAGTGGAAGATTTATAACAGTATACTGAAAATCAATGCTTTGAGTATAAGTGGGAGATTGTTAGGATTATATACTAAAAGCATCACCTTTTTAGTAACCTTATTTCCTTAAATTTTGAATGAGAATTATATGGGCAAATGTTTACATATTGTATTTGTTGCAAGTGTTAATGCAAATGTCTTATATTCTATATTGTAGATAATATGGTGTGTGGTGTCACACAGAAGATCATATTATCAGTTTTCTATGGAGTATATAAATAGTTCACAACCTAGATGGACTTAGACAATCTATTGGAAAGGTTGTAGTATAATCTGGTATTAGTCTATCTTGACTATAGGTTTACACTAGTACACTTTTTGTGTATTGAACAGGACCACTTGAGGTTGTTCTCTTTGTACTGACTACATAAGAGAACAAACATCTCTGTTATTATGGATGCTTGTGCTCTTAATCCGGATATAATAACGGACATGTATATGCAGTATGTATTACTTTGACTCATAAAAGAGTGAGATTCATTATGGATCAACAACCTCTATGAATTGGGTAATAATATTGTATGTATAATGGGCTGTTGATTATAAATGGAATCCATGTCCCGATACATCGGCTTGATGATGTCCCCTTAAGGAGCTCATAAGGATTGTCATGTAAACCCTGCAGGTGGATTATATTCGACATAACAAATAAAGTTGAGCGGTACTACTTAAGGATAAAAGATGTCGAATCTATATAGTTGTTAGTAACTTAATTTGATCGACGGACATACGATATCTTAACATGGGAGCCAAACGAGCATATAATAAAAATAGCCCACAAACATAATTTGGGATTAGGGAGGTAGTGCAACAATAGCTCATTAGTGGACCGACCTATTGTTAGTGGGCCTAGATTGTGTGTTCGGGCTGAACACAGGATATCCAGATCCATTAGGAGGCCTAACCCTAATTTCTCCTCATTGTCCCTGCCGTAGCCTATATATATCCTCTATTCTCTGGCCGTCATAATTACCGATCAGAAATCTGAAACTTTCTCTAGATTCGTGATTCACGTAAGGACAGAAAGAGAGGGCTGCCAAGGAGAAGAAAAGGTTGGGAGATCGTCGCCCACACGACGTCCAACTCGAGGAAGGAATACGTGCAGAAGATCTTGGGATTGTTCGCTCGAGATTGCCATAAATTACTTGTCTCCTTTCCGCCGCAGGTATAATTCGTGAACCCTAGTTTCCGTCTACGAAGGGTTAGAACACGTATTAGATCTGTTTTACTTTCTATCGATCAATACGCACACCAAAGGAAGGGTCCTGTGAATCCCTAGTTCCATCATCATCTTTCTGTGGCCAGAGTTGGCTGCCTCATGAGTTGGCTGTATGAAACCAGAATTGGCTGCCGCATGGACAGACTGTCGATCTCCTCTATGCGGCTTCTTCATTATACGTATGGATTTCCCTTGTGTCCCTAAAAACTTAGCGTCGTAGTATTTTTCTCTGCTGGATTTGGGGACAATGGGGTCCTCTGTAGTCAAAAACAAAGCCGTATGAGAGTTCTGGTCACCGTCTTGGGCTGCATAAGGAGCTTCTTCGAGAACTTGGTTGGGGGCAACAGTTTGCGCGCTGATGCCTTGCGAGTCCTCTTCGGGTTGGCTCGCTTCTGAGACGGGCTGGCGCTCCCTTCAGAGAGCAATTCTTCGAAGGCTTGTTGGTTGAAGTGGACCACAAGCATCTGCTGTGTAGAGCCTAGCTTAGACGCGTCAGATTGCGTCACCAACTTCTCATCGAAAGAGGAGGATGTCCCCAGCAAAATTGCTATCCTGTTTGCCATAAAAATCAACAACAGGTATTACAGAACACTAGAATTGATTGCAAACTCGCTTGTTCAAAGAAGAGCCTAGAATGAAAGCCTACGACATAATCTAAGTACAATTATTTAGTTTTGATTCTGGGGGTGACGGTGGAGGCTCGGGAAAGTGCTATAAACTCTGCCTTACTCCGTGGACTATCTGATGCAGTCTCTAGCTCATGAAGATATTGCTTTTCTCTTGAAGGTTGCCAGCCTTTGTAGGGAGTGCGACCCTGCTATTTATAATAGGATGGATTTTGAGCCGCATGGTCGTCTTGCGGCCACGTGGCTGATTGGCACATAAAGACCCGCTCTCGGGCTGCCATCTGTCGGTTTGTTACAACAAATCTGGGTAGTTAATGTATCTATCAGATTGCCACGTGTCCCGTTGCGTATGGTGATCTCAATCTTTAATCTTGTGGTGTCGCATGAGACTCATGCGGCTCGGATCACAGTCATGTGAAGCCTGGAAACTTTGGGGCCGCATAAGCTGGGCCGCATGAGATTCATGCTACTTGGATGACGCTCCTTTGGCCACATGGAGGCGAACGAACCCTGCTTTTAGGCGACGTCTCTACGTCTTATCTTTCTTGTCAAAGTGTCAGAACTGTCACTTTTTGCAAGGGTTCGTCAGCTTTATCAGTCCAACTGCTCCTCTTGGTCGCATATTTTTTTCTACAGCTGTTCGTCGATGGGCCGCATATATCTTTGAACATTCATGCGGCTTTCCTTCATGCGGACCTATTTGGCCCAAGGTACCTGTACGGTAATTTGTAATCCGCACGAACTCCATATTTTTTATGTTTCTACAAGACCCCCATCAAAGTTTTTAAATTGCAAATTTGGAATACTTTGAACAAGAAGCATGAAAAATATAACAATCTAGGGAGTGCTCAAGTTGCAGAGAGTGGCTTTCGAACTACAAAGGGATCTTGAGTTTCGCAGAGAGATACTGAGCCGCAGGGGGATTCTGTGTCGCAGAACAAATCTTGAGTTGCAGGGACGCTTTGAGCCGCAGAGAGTCTGCTAGCTGTCACTGCTGCATTTAATTCTCCTGACTTGATTATGGGTCTATTTTCGAAATGAAGCCGACGGTTACTGGGGGTAAAGTTACCAAACGTCGGCTCTATCTTTAATGATCTCGAAAAACCGAAGAGACGCTCGACGGTTACTAGGGATAAAGTCCCCAAACGTCACCACTATCTTAAATGATCTCGAGAATCGAAGAGTCTCTCTTCAGCAATTCTATAAATATGAGTCATTCAGAGAGAGTCTTTCCTCTTTTACCTTCTCCTTTTTATACTTTCTGCTATGGCTCCAAAAGATTCTAAGTCGGTCGGTGCGGCGGCCAAAGGGGAGAGACTTGCTTCTCTGTCGAGAGCGGTAGACACTTCTTCCATTCATTCTGATGTGCAACCTTCTCCCAAGGGTAAGGATGGTGAGCAAATGATGACGAAAATTGTGCGGGGGGCTGTTATATACTGCCTCTGCTATAAATTTGGTCGATGTGTGCCCTATCTCGTCTGGACCATATGTGTTTTATATGATAGGGATGCACAGACTGAGTCGCATAACCTCTGCCTATTCGAACTTGAACTGGCTGAGTGCCTCAAGATGAATCTGTATAAACTTTTCACGACCGAGCTGCATAGGTGCCGCATGAGCACTTTATGGTTGGGTCGCATATATACTGTAAGATTGGGTCGTATGATCGTCCTGTGACTGATTGGGCTGCATGAGTTTTTTATGACTAAGCCGCATGATAATGACTGAGTCGTATAACTGCTGCATAAGTGCTTCATGAAGCCGACCTCATAACTGTGGATTGTATAAGTTCTGTTTTGGCTGGGCCGTCTAACTGGCTAGGCCGTCTAACTGGCTAGGCCGTATAACAGAGTTCTTTGTTTTCTCGGTGCTGAATCCCCTTTCTTCCTATATTTTTTGTAGGGTTCTGGCTAGCAAGCTTCTTCAGGATCAGTGTAGGTGATGGAGTAAAAGTACTACATTCTGGTGCCTATATTAGAGAGCTCAAAACTCCTCATGCTTCGGAAGAGTTTTTCTCATGCCTCTTTTGCATACACATCAAACAACTCAGGACTCTTCATACTTCGGAAGAGTTTTCCCCAGATGATAGGAAGAGCCTTTATACATCGGAAAGTTGGACGGTGGTCAGGCGTCGTTATGAACATCGTGCCTTCACAGCTCTCCAAGTAGGCGAAACCACCATCAGGGACTATGTTTTGAAGGTTAGTCCCTTGGGGGAGCGGGGCTAAGGCATCCGCAATATGTAGGGAAGGATGGCATGCTATATTTACCCTCCTCCCGACAGCTCCTTGGAGATTCAACAGCTTTGTTTGCTTCTCAGCAGTAAAACATGATTTTCTTCGAGGGCCACGAAACTGCTTGAAGGCGAAGCGCTGTCAAACCCAACTATGTATTGCAAGATTTTCCTTACATTACTGTCGATGTAGTCCTATGAATGTAACTGATCTTGAATGACCAGAGTATGCTCACTCCATTCTATTTATGGTATTATGTGGTGCTTGTACTAGAGGGCCTAATAATGCATTTGTATTTGATAAAGGACATCCCACTGGGGATTTTTATGGACCTATTGCCCTTTTGTGCATCTGGAAATACGAGTAAATAGATTTGAATGATATTTTGTGGACATACTACTCTTTAGTACACCAGTGGTGCGAGTAATAGATTAGGATAACTTTTTGTGGACTTATCATCATTTTTGTGTACTGGCGATGCGAGTACTGATAATAAGTGGAGAGAAAACCAGCGTATTTACTCAGAGGTAATGAGGACGTGGTAAATACGGATCAAAACAAAGCCTTCCTACTCATAGGTAATGAGGACATGTTAGGGGTAGGCATGTAGGGATACACAGAATAACTCAGAGGTGCTATCAATGTGGAAGTTCTATGCATTCGGTGATTTGTTTGTGATGGACGGGAAAACAACTCAGAGGTAATTTGGACGTAGTTGTTTTTTCCGTTGGGGAATTTTGTGGACCTAGTACCCTTTTTGTGCACTGCTAGTGCGAGTAATAGATTAGGATAAGTTGTATGGACCTATTATCCATCTGCGCACCGGTGGTACGGGGAACAGATTTTGGGGTAAATTCTTGGCGGTTGAAAAGCTATGACCAGGGGGTTCATAGATACGACCAAGAGAATTCATTCAAAGTAATCAGAGAGTAAGTTCAGTGGTACCTGAGGGTACGTAACTCGACCATCTAGGAAGTTTGAAGTCAGAGTATAAGTTCAGCGATACCTGAGGGTATATAACTCACAATCCGAGAGATTGTTAGAAGGTGTCGTTTAGACATAGTATTTTTTGAGGAACTTGCCGTTGATGGGCATCATAAGCAAGTCTCCATTTTGTTTTACGAGGCGGTACGCGCCATTGGAGAATACGATCTCGATGACGAACTAACCCTCCCACTTTGGTTGGAATTTGCTGGGGGTCTTGTGATTCATGACCATTGGTCTGCGAATGGCCAAGACAAGATTGTCCACTTGAAATATCCTCTACTTGACTTTCTTATTTAAAGCCCGAGAGATGCGCACTTGGTAGAGCTCTATGCTTTGTTGAGCCTGTAAACGCTTCTCATCTAATGCTTCTAACTCTTGCAGCCATCGACGGTAGTTATCATCTGCCGTTAACCGATAGGTGAGGGCTACTCGAAGTGAGAGGATCTGCATCTTCGATTGGAGGACTGCCTCGCTCCCGTAGACCAAGAAAAACGGTGTATTTCCTGTAGCCGTCCGAATCGTCGTCCGATACGCCCATAGGCACTCACCAAGCTTTTTATTCCAGTTGTGTTTGTTTGCAGACACGAACTTATTGAGTCGCTTGATTATGGTTTTGTTGAATGCTTCAGCCAGATCATTGGCTGAGGGGTTATATGCTGTCGAGGCCATGTTCTGGATCCGATTCTTATCAAAAAATCGATAGAAAGTGTGGCTTGCGAACTACGGACCATTGTCGTGGATAATCCTCTAGTTAGTCCAAAACGGTAGATGACATGATGTTTCATGAAGCTAATCACGTTCGATGTCTTGACCTCTGCCAATGGAACAGCTTCTGCCCACTTGGAGAAATAATCGACGATTGCAAGTATGAACCGATGCCCTCTAGACGATGTTGGGGTGATTGGCCCAATGACGTCCATTCTCCATGCTTCAAATGGCCAAGAGGCCACTGTCAGGTACAAAAATTCAGATGGCAGATATATGAAATCAGTATTGATCTAGCAAGCCTTGCACTTCTTTGCATAATCACCTGCATCTGCGACCATTGTGGGCCAGTAATAACCCATTCAACGAAGGCGATCTTATAATTTTGGGCCAGGTTGGTGAGCCCCACAAGTACCGTCATGAGCTTCACGTAGGGCTTCTTTGGCTTCTGCACGTGACAGGCATCTTAGTAGTATCCCATCGTAGGATCGCCGATATAGCATTTTTCTCCGTTTCGTAGAAGAATCTGAGGGAGCGTCTTCTGATTGAGGTATCTTCCTTCACATTCTCCGGCAGAATTCTATAGGATGCAAAGTCGATGAGTGGGCGTCTCCAGTCGTGTATGTCGTTGGTTATCTGGGCGGAGCAACTCATATCCAGTTGAAGATTGTTCCTCGGGTAGACCAGTTCATGGCCTATTACGTCGACTAGATAATGAGCATTATTTGGGAGTGCCAGGGAAGCGACGAGTCCGGCCAGAGCATCAACTTCGATGTTTTGAAGTCTATGAACATGCTCTATAAAGAACCCCTCTAAGGTTGTAATAATGGCTACTGCGGTTTGATAAAAGGGAATCAGGTCCTCATTGCGAACCTCGTATGAACCTCGGGTCTGGTTAACAACCAGCTGTGAGTCACCATAAGCTTCCAGGTATCTAATTCCTACTTCTTTCGCGAGTTGGAGTCCAATGACTAGAGCGTTATATTTGGCTACGTTGTTCGAACAGGGTTCTGTAGAAGAATACGCCCGATTGACTACCAGTCCGAAGGAAGAAATTAATACCACCCCGACTCCAGCAACGATATCACCTTGTGGCCCCGTTCTTGAAGCACTGTCGAAGAACATTCGCTAAATAGCGTCGTGCGAAGTCATGTTCGAGGCAACGACTTTATAAGGAATTTCTTCGTAAATTCTGGCTGCTTTTGAGCCTGGATGGGCTGCTAGAAAGTCAGCCAGGGCTTGACCCTTGATAGTTTTTTACGGAACAAAAACCATGTTATAAGGGGATAGTAGTATCGCCCAGGTGGCTAGACGAGAACTGAGTGCGCCTGGCTTGGTCATGAGAATCCTGAGGAGATTGACTCGTGAAATCACATGGATGGTCTGCCCTGTCACATAGTGTCATATTTTTTGAATGGCGAACACTAGTACAAGGCACTCCTTCTCCACGGCAGTGTACCTATGTTCAGGTCCTACCATCATCCGGCTGAGATAGTAAATAGCTTGTTCATGTCCCGTATCATTATTTTTGGCTAGCAGAGCGCCGAGGGAATGTTCCATCACCTGTATATAGAGCAAGAAGGGCTTTCCGGCGACCGGGGCTACCATAATCGACGGATTCATCAGGTACTCCTTAATATCGTCAAAGACACGCTGGCATTCCTCGTTCCATACAAAGGAGACACCTTTTCACATGAGTTGAGTGAAGGGTTGGCATCACCCCGAGAGGTTAGATATAAACCTCTTGATATAGGCTAGTCTTCCCTGAAGGTCGCAGAGTTCGCGGAGGTTCTTTGGTGGGTTCATCTCCAGTATTGCTTTTGTTTTTGTCGGGATCTATGTGAATGCCCCGAGAAGTAATGACAAAGCCCAAGAACTTTCCACTGGACACCTCCAGAAAGGACTTGGTGGGATTCAACTTCAGGTTGTGTGCCCGCATGAGGTCGAATACTATTCTCAAGTCGTGTAAATGATCGCTTTTAGAGTGGCTCTTGACGTCGATGTCGTCTACGTAACACTCCACCGTCTTGCATAAATAATCTATGAAGATGACACTCATAGACCATAGATATATTGCACCGACATTATTCAGGCCGAAGGGCATGACAGTATAACAATATACGCCGATCGGCGTTCAGAATGATGTATGCTTTTTATCATCGGAAGCCATCTTAATTTGATTATATCCCGAAAAGCCATCCATAAAGGATATGCGCTCAAAGCCGCACGTATTATCGATCATTATATCGGTGATCGGAAGAAGGAATTCATCCTTAGGGCATACCGTATTGAGATTGCGAAAATCGATGCAGATTCGGATTTCTTCGTTCTTCTTGATGACTGGCACCACGTTGGCTACCCTGTCTGGGTGCTGCTCTTCATGGATGAAACCGCTAGCTATAAGCTTGTTCACTTCTGCCTCGACGGAATTTATGATATCTGGACGAAATTATCGCTGCTGTTGCTTGACTAGTTTTGCGTCCGGATAGATATTGAGCTTATGAAGTACAATCGTAGGGTTCAGCCCTGGCATGTCTTCACAGCTCCAGGCAAAGACATTGATGTATTCTCTGACGAGTTATAACAACGACTCCCGCTCGTCGTCTGTCAGACTTTTACTGACGAAGATTGGCTTTGGAGAGGATTCATCGCCGAGGTTGACTTGCATAACCTCATCTTCAGTGGGAGGATCACAAAGTTTGAAGCATTTCTCCTATTATGTATCTAGTTGCTGGACCCACGTCTCCAACTTAAGTGGTTCAAGTAGGTCTTTGTCTTCTTCTTCGACATCAGCGGATGTCATATTAGCAGATAATGTCTGTCTGAATATATCCCCAATACTGCTATCGGAGTCGTAAGTAGGTGACTCAGACGAATGGGAGTGCCACTTGTATTCTTCGTCAGAACATTCGGATATTGTGGGTAGAGTAACATACCCGAGGCCACGTCTGGATTTGTGATAATGATCCTGAGGCTTCCCTACCGGTGCTGGCGGCTGTAGACGCAATCGTCGACCACTACCATAATTAAGACCTGGAGTAGTCTCCATATCGTACCCCTACTTTTGCATGAAGTACTTGGCTTGAGGACTATAAGTAGAGCGGTAGTCTTCCAGTCTCGGGTCCAAGGTCGGACTCTTGTGGAGTGAAAGATTGAGGGCCTTCTTTTCGACAAAAGATGATTGTGTGATCCCATCCTCTTCTGTCTGAGACCGAAAAGTAAGCGCCTTTTATGGGAGCAAGTCGATTTGGGGTATGGACAGTTGTTACCCGTGTGTGCAGGCTAACGTCCAGATAGTCCCGTACGGCACACATTAGATTAGGCTTATCATACTCAGAATACTCTAACGGCAGCCTCTTATTGATAAAATAAAAAATTTTGTCCACCGGGTTTACATCATCCATAGAGGGGCTATCCGCTTGTGTAACCACATATTTGGCGAGTTCTCCGTCTTCCTTGGCTACCCCCTACGAGCTCAGAGTGTGGGCCGCTATCATGGGTAACTTGACCACTAAGGGTTCTGCTTGAGGTATTGATCTGCCTGGGAGTGTTGGGTCAACACTTGGTTGCTGGTTCGTCTTGGAAAGACGGGTGACTATCGGCTCGGCAAGGGACTTTGTGTCTTCTGGTCACCTTGGAGTAGATTTTGGCAATCGGATTACCATTGGTGTTACAGGGGGCTTTACATCTTCCTGTTGCCTTTGATTGGACTTTGGCAGCCGGATCACCATTGGTCCTATAACAGGTTTTGGCTTCTGACTGGATATCAGAAGACGGATGACCATTGGCTCTGACTGCGCAGGTGTGACAGGAGAATCGAGCACTTCTTTATGTAAGGTTGCGACAAGGGGTGGGCCATATCCGATTTGCGGGGTTGGAGACAGATTCTCAAGGGTTCCTCTAGCCCTGCAATGGCCTCCGGCTCGTCCATTATGTGTTTTCTAGATTTGTCATATAGGCAAGCCTCTGATGAGTAATAAGATTCAACCCCTTTGAAGGGATCAATGTCGGCGAATTCGGTCTTCACGGAACCGTATTTACTGACATATTTGAAGCATTGGTGGAGGGTGGATGGCACGATCATATAGTCATGTATCCATGGACGTCCCAGGAGGATGTTGTAGGAGGTGTCTGCATCTATGACTTAGCAGGTAACTTCCGTCCTCAGGTCACCAATCTGGCACTTCAACCGGATCCTCCCTAGGGGATATATTTTTCCTGAGTTAAATCCGCTAATGGCTGTGTTGGTTGCCGCTAGCCGGTGCATAGGGATGCAAAGAAGTTGGAGCAGGCTTTTCGGGATGATGCTTATTGACGATCCCGGGTCGATATGCTTCCTATCCACCTTGATGTCGCCTATGTATCCGGTGTAGTACAAGGGACGATCATGCAAGTTGGTCTTAATCAAAATGTCCTGCGAAGTAAATACGATGTTGGGCATTGCATCTGTGCTACTGTCGTTCTGTAGATCTACTGGCGGGTCTTCCCCTGGAGGCTTGACCTGGGCTAAGTAGGCATCAACATTCTGGAGTGCTTCGCTTAATGTGACACAAAGATCCTTAGAGAGCCTTAGGAGCTTGTATAGCGACAACTTTGCTGGCATATTAGCCAATTGTGCTAATATGTCAAAGTTGTAAGGTTTCTCCAGTCCCTAAGGTATATCATTGCGGAGTGGCCTATCGAAGTGGGTTTTCTTTGTCTTGGACTTGTCCGCCAGTGGAGGCGGAGAGCGCCTTAGAACATCAGAGGGAGGCAACGTTGCTGGCTATGGATCTTCAGCTGGACTATCTCGTATGGGCTGGACTTGTGCTCTAGACCGGGTAACAACATCTGCAGCTTCTTCAGCTTCAGCTGAAATTGTGTGGCAGGCTCTAGAATTCCTGTCCTTCTTCTTGCTGGGAGGAGATGACACCCCCTGGATAACTTCGGGCACCAAGTCTAGGTGTACCCACATGATCTCTCGTCGCAATGTAGTGATAGGTACAGTCCAGATGTCTGGTTTCGGACGGATGGAAGATTAGTAACCTCCATCATTGCCGGGGATAGGAATTATACCGTCTGGAGTGCTTATTGGAGGGAAGTCGCCGAACTAAATAGATACTGTAACACCCAGTTTTCTAAATGAGGGTAATTTTAAAATTTTATAATTTTAGTCTTTTAATAATGATAAATAAATCAAGATATAATTTTTGGTAATTTTTAAATCATTTTAAAACTATTTTTAAATCATGACTTATGATTTTGGTATTTTGATTGTGTAACCTTGGAGACTGGTTGACCTAGAGCCTAACCATGTTATTGAGATACTTATTTGTCATTTTAGCCTAGAGGATATTTTGTCATTTTAGAGTTGTTTGAATTTATTATAATTTATTTGAATTTATGGGAATTTTTAGAAATTATTTTGGAATTGTTTGAATGAAGGTTGACTAGGTTGACTTTGACTAGCTTTGACTTGGTAGGCTAACCTAGAAGCTAACCCTAGTTGAGTTGGACTTGGCTAGACTATGAAACCCTAGGTTAATTTAAGTTAACCATATTCTAGTTATTAGAATCAATTGGAAATAGGAATTAGAATAAGGAATTGAATAATGACTTGTGAACTTCACAAGTCATGACTAATGACTAAGCCCATAGAAGCCCACAAACCCATTAGCCATGAGCCAAACCCTAACCCGAACCCTAATCCTTAGTGGCCGGCCACCTAGCATTGGGAATCTCCCCTATAAATAGTCTCCTAGAAATTAGGGCTAGCCTCCTTAGAATTTCACAAGTTTTGGAAAGAGGTGAGTCTCCATCTTCATAAATCCATAGAAATTCCATTTTATCTCCTTTTTCCCTCAAATCAATTGCATTAGATCCTAATTTTAGTATACTTGCTGTTTGTGGTGTTCAATCACAGTTTGTGAGCAATTTGAAGAAGTTTGCTAGCAAGGAGAAACCCCTCTATTGGAAGCTTTTCTTGTATTTTGACACCAATAGGTAAATCTCTATAAACACCATTAAATTTTGGTTTCTTTACATAATTAGAAAGCCCTAGGTCTACCCTAACTGTAGGTATGCCTAGACCTAGATTTCGTGTCCATTTTGTGTCCTATTTGGACACGGATCAGTCCTAGGATTTAAGTGTTTGATGAAATGCCCAAATGGGCATTTCGAATAGTTTTTAGGAAAATTTCTGAATAGAAAATTAGGTTTTAACCTTCTTATAGGTTTTTAGTGTCCTGGTATGGTTTTCGTGTCGCGTCGTGTCAGATTATGGACACGAACACGCTGGTACACGTGCGCACGCACGGGCACTATAGCTGCCCTGTTACTTGGGGCCTTTTGCACGCAGGACACGACACTTAGACACGTGAATTTCGACACACACCAAGGGGCGACCACTAACACCACGTGTGTCAAGTGTCACGAGCAATTGTGTCGTATCGGACACGATATTGGGCGTGCACTATGTGTGCGCTGTGCGTATCAGTGTGTGTTTTGTTTCTATGTTAATTTTAGTTTTAAATGATTTAAATTGTGTTTTAATTGTTCATTAAATCCTAAATATGATGTATATTCTCTGTTAAATTAGTTTTCATGATTAGAATAGGTTGTTATGAGTTTTGGATTCGAATTGGGATTAAGCCATTCAGCTAATATTGGGATTACTGATACTTTATTTAAGTATTCTTAAACATGTAGATTCCTGTTTTATTGATGATTTCTCCTGATAATTACCCTCACATGTTTGTTAGTCCATGTAAGTGAAGTATTTCAATTCAATAGACTTTTGGGTTTGTAAATTGATTTTGATATAGTGGTTGACAGGTTACTTATACACTATTTTCAAGTTCCTGAACATTTTATCCTATTCAAATAGATGTTTTCATTGTCAAATGTTTTCCACATAACTGTTGTTTATGTTTAGCTTAAGGTTTACATTCGAAATTGGTTTGTTTGTAAAAGGGTTTTGGCAATGTGTGGGATTCGGAAACTATGAACTGTGGAATAGGTATCCTGTCAACTGTATATTTTCCTTAATCATGAACTAATTCCTTTTCCTTAACTATAATGAACTAAGAATTGATAAGTTTTCACATTTATAACTTAGCACACTGTTGACTGCTTTGGATTGGGTTCTTTCCTACGATTTGAATGAGTGATTTAATTATGTTTTCATGTCACTATTTTAATTTCCTATACCTGGACTGATTTCCTATTTCATGAGAATAACCCAATCTTATATCACTGATTTTAATTTATGAAAACTGTTGCCTCACTCTGATTCCAGTTACTTCACACACACAGGTTCAATTTCTATTTCTTGTAGACACCCAGGTTATCCACATTGCTGCCACTGTTTGTATTGATTTCCTTCCTTATTTGATTATTAATTCTCCCCTTACTGATTTATTCATGATTAACTGTCATGTGGGGTTGGGTATGAGATAATTGATTTAAATTCGAGGGTATCTGTCAACTACATTTCCAGTTTTGCATGGTTAGTTAGACTTCACTGATTTCAGGATTCCTACACACCTCATGCCATGTTTTCATTCACACAGCTGCCATATATTGTTTTCAGATTTTATCACATATGTACCACAAGCACAGGTACTCGCTGATTTTCCTATTGACACATGCCACTGATATTATACCACTTGCCACTGTCTTCATTATACAGGATGTATTGCTCACTGTTTCACTGATTTCAGGGTTCTTTCATGACACTCACACCCTAACACTCATTTACACACTGCCTTAAAGCTCTCATGTCTCACTTGACACAAACAGGTTATCATGCCATGTCTCTCATGACACACACACACTTGAACACACATGCCTCTTGCACACACATGACACATGAGCACATGTGTCCCCTCTCTCTATACATATGTATATATATGTATTGATATATATAGGTATCCTACATATATGAGTGTGGTATTATATATATATGATATATATGAAATGGGTGATATTTATAGGTAACCTACATGCTAATGAGTATTTCTATGTTATATATAATATATCAATATGTGTGTTAAATTATATATATATATATATATATATATATATACATATATATATATATATATATATTTATATATATATATATATATATATATATATATATATATATATATATATATATATATAATATATATATATATATATATATATATAATATATTGACATGTGTTATGTAAGTATGGTTTGGTTCATAGGCATGGTATAGCCTAGGCCCTTAGCCTATGGATGTATCTGTATGTCAGTATAGAGTCTAGTTAGACTTGTGTAGTCTTGTTAGACCTAGAATAGACTAGTTCGGCTAGTATAGGCTTGTTTGACCTAGTTTGACCGTAGTTGACCTAGTTTGACCGTAGTTGACCTAGTTTGACTTCTAGGGTTGACCAGAGTTGACTAAGGGTTGACTTTGGCCTAGATTGACCTAGATTCATTTAGAATGCATTGAATTGCATATTGTTATCATTTTAGACTTGTTGTGACTGTGCTGTTCTATAGGAGATAGACACCACTCCTCGGACAGTAGATATACTTCAGACACTCAGGATACAGGCGAGTACATTCTCTGATCATTTCATATCCTGCTTAGAATTATTTTCCTGCATTAAATTACTTTACTTGATACTGTCACGTTGGTCACACGAATTAGTACTATATGGATCCCTTCTTAAGATGTTATCCCTTTAGGAAGCATCGGGTACTTCATGTTCTGTGCGTTTCACTTACATGGCGTATCACTGTGCTTCATTGGTTCATCGATCACTTGTGACATGTACTTTCATGCTCACAGAGTCTTCTTTGAATCCTTATCCCATTTATTGGGTTTCCCAGAATCCCTATTTATGGGACTTCCATGTACCACCATTCGGGGCCTTTGCATGGAATCATAACATAACCTGGTAGGATCCTTGTGTATGATTGGGGGTACGGGGGAGTGGAAAGTAGACATGTGAATATTATCCAAGTAGTGTAGCATCAGAATCTTTCCATAGTGTAGCATCAGAATCTCCTATGCCATTTACATGTTTATATTGTACTCTGACTCACTAGCCATGTTAGTTCCTTACTTATAGTAGATATTTCTATTACAGTTCTCTTCCTCTGTTTACATACTGTATTCTTCAGTACCTGTATCTTACTTTACTGTATGGCTATATTTTCTAACCTGCTATGAACTGTTGAGATGTATTTTGCTCGCTCCTGTCCTGACTGGACCTGTTGAAAATATACAAAGGACGAGGAGGAGGCCTGTGTGGATTTCTTCTTCAGGACAGCTCTAGCTGAGGACTTTACCCTACTGCCTAGACTAGCTTAGTTAGGCCTTATCTTGCTTATGTTGTCTTGAGACTAGTAGTTAGACTTTAATCCGTCTTTGAGATTTGGGTGATACTATATTCTTTCATATTCAGTAGCTGCGACCTTGTACTCTGGATATCTGCTGAGATGTTATCTTAGACTATTTGATCATCTGTATTTTCTTGAGTTCTATATCATATCGTGCTTCCTTCTTCTTAGTTGTGATTGAGTTTATTTTCTGCTATGCCACCCCCATTCGGGGAGTATAAACTGCTTAGCTTTATATTGTTAGATGTTATGACCTAGGATAGCATTCTACCGCCGATACTACGGCGTAGGCTGGGCGTTGTTACGTTCTCGTACCCTCACAGTGGGTGCAGGTCGTGACACGTTTTTAGTGGTGGCCCATGCAGGTCCAGTTTATGTAGTGGTATTCGAACTAGAGTATCACTACAGCCTGCAGTAGGATTAGGATATATATTTTGAAGGTACTCAATCACAGTTAGGATTCCTTGAGAGATTCCTGGGACGACCCTTGAGAATCTTATTGAAACTTCAATTTGAATCATTTCCCTTATTTTGTTGCTCTCACTCCTTGATTACTGAATTTGATTTTGTTGGATCGTTGTTGATTTTGATTTTCCTATCGAGATGAATTTTAAGGCCTGAGTTATGATATTTTTCTGATAACATATGTTGACGGGAATACAGGGATGGTAAAACGTCTACTTGATTATAGAACTTGTAGTTTATCGCAGTCATATTAGCTGGCGTGGCAGAAACATAGAGAGCTAACTTCGAATGTACGTATCTTGGTTGTGAGATTTGGAATTTCTCGCAGCTATACTAGTCGACATAGCGAGATTTCCAGACGACATGATTGTAGAGGTGCATACCCTAGTTATGGAATCTATCGTTTATCGCAGCCTTGCTTACTGGCATGGCGAGGACTCTGAGTAACATGATTTTGACAGACGCATATGATTATCAGATTATATCTTGAGATGATTTTTAAATATATCATCTCTATCGTACCATTCTGTTGTTATAAATTGTATTCCATCATCAAATAACTTAGGAGTAGGAGTATGAGTAGGAGTAGCTTAGCTATTATTATTAATCTAGTGTACTTCTTGCTATAAAATTATTTCTAATACAATGAATCAATGATTTTTTGCTAGACCTTAACTTGGATTTGATGTTATAACTCTGGTTTCAAAATGGTTCCTTCTTTTAAATAGATAAGCAGAACAGATTTTATCATTATCTTCTTCTTGCCATTTATTTCTTGTATTACCTTAGAATATATAATATAGTGGACACAGATGCTTGCCTGACACGTATGCATGCTACACTTGATTACCCACCTATCTAAATGCATATTAATATGTTGATGTTAATTTCTCAAATCCCAATAATTCTAATATAGGACAGTATCAGTGACTAGTTCTCCGTTTCCCAGATTAATTTTGTAAATAAAATTTAAATTTCATGTTATTCGTTGTTGTTTACATTACTGCACATGTATGTTACATGCAGGATTTCAAGTCTTAAAGAAAATTTGTTAAGATTGGTTGAGTTTTGTGTTGAATTTGTCAAACCTGAGACTGTGTACACATTAAACCTTTAACCCTGGATTCTAAGTCTTTAGTTCAATTTACAGTTTTAAAATTGTAATGTTTTGAGCCGTGTACATTGTTGTGTATAGGTATATAATGTTAGGTTTCATACTCTTACATGTTAGGTTGTGGTTGTGGTAAACATTGAGTTGGTTTTGATGTTCGAATTTCTCCAAATTTTTGAAAATTGAATACATGTTAACATTTTTACATTGCTTTCAAATGCGTAGTTCAATTTCAGATCTAATATGTAATGTTGAACTAAGCTGAATGATGAACCCTTTATTTCAAGTTTTAACCCATGAACACTTGACACTCTACACTAAATGTTCACAACTGCCATGAAAACCTAACCCTTCATCTCTATATTATGTTCATATAGCTATATAGCTATATAGATATATATATAGTTCTGTATACATGTTATAATGTATGTAGGTGCATAAGTAAATCTCTACCTCTCTATACATATAGATATACTTATATATATGGTTAGCCATGCATGTTATGAGTAAATAGCTTGTACCTTGTAGACTGCTTAACCAATATGCCAGGAATAGTGTAACTTGATAGCTATAGTTGAGACCCAAATCCTCTTATACACTTTCAAGTATAATTCACACAAACCACATAACCCTTGCATAATGCTAGCTTTTCCCTCTCTAACACTCTCTATATATATATCGTAATTGGATTTCAATGCTATTGACTTTCGTTCCTTAAACTTTTAATTTTGATTTTTAAATAGTACCCATTTTATTTTATTTTAAATTTAATAATTACCAGTTTTCAGATATGATGGTAGACTGCCTTACAATCTTGATGATTGTTGTTTTTATCCTTTCCAGTATGGCACCCATGATCCGAACCCGTCGTCTGAGAGCAGCTGCAGCTACTGAGAGTGTGCTTCCACCTCCTACTGTTTAGGAGGTAGTGATCCCTCTATCTGATCAGGGGTGGTGGCACCTCCTGCCATTGAGGAGATGGTGGTAGCCTCGCCAGAGAGTCTTCCTTCATCTCCTGTCGTTCAGGAGAGAGCTGCGAATTTGCCTGAGACAGAGAGCCTTTTCCTACCCCTTGTACTCCATACTGTACCACCCAGAGGTTTGTTACTTGACGCAGCCCAGGTGTTTGGATATTTCCAAGAAAGGTTGTTGGAGTCACAGAGAGTTCATGATGAGGCCATGAGGGAGCAATACCAGAGGTTGCTACGTCTGCGGGACTTTGTGCTTCCAGGAGGAGAGCCTAGCTCCAAGAGTGCGAGGAGCAGTACCCAGTCCTACCCAGAGTTTGAGGAGTACCCATATATCCAGCCTATATCATCATACCCAGCCGAGTCTCCTGTCCAGCAGAGGCCAGCTGATCCAGAGCCTATCTGTACCTACTGTAATAAGTCTGGGCACAAGTAGAACTTCCGTAGAAAGAGACTAGGATTGTGTCTATTCTGTGGGTCAGCTGCACACTGGATACAGCACTGTCCTCATACACCTGCACCAACCAGGGCCCTGCTTCCAGAAGGGATTTTTAGTTCTCAGACCTAGCTGGAGGTGAGTTTTGACCTAACCTTAGTATCCCTTTTTGAGAATATTTGATGCATCCCTTGCTTGTATGTTTTGATACCTTGTGATTGCCTAGTACCGTACCATGGTTGGTGTAACTAGATAAGACCCCAGACTGATATTACATGCCATGACCCCATAGGTTACACTTTCCAACTGTATGATTTAAATAGGTTTCTGAGACTATGATTGCTGGGGGCTTAACCTAGAAGGGGTACGATCACCTTAAATTTCGAGGACGAAATTTTTCTAATGTGGGTAGGATTGTAACACCCAGTTTTCTAAAATGAGAGTAATTTTGAAATTTTGTAATTTTAGTCTTCTAATAATGATAAATAAATCATGATATAATTTTTGGTAATTTTTAAATCATTTTAAAACTATTTTTAAATCATGACTTATGATTTTGGTATTTTGATAGTGTATCCTTTGAGACTGGTTGACCTAGAGCCTAACCATGTTATTGGGATACTTATTTGTCATTTTAGCCTAGAGGATATTTTGTCATTTTAGAGTTATTTGAATTTATTATAATTTATTTGAATTTATGGGAATTTTTAGGAATTATTTTGGAATTGTTTGAATGAAGGTTGACTAGGTTGACTTTGACTAGCTTTGACTTGGTAGGCTAACCTAAAAGCTAACCCTAGTTGAGTTGGACTTGGCTATATTATGAAACCCTAGGTTAAATTAAGTTAACCATATTCTAGTTATTAGAATCAATTGGAAATAGGAATTAGAATAAGGAATTGACTAATGACTAAGCCCATAGAAGCCCACAACCCCATTAGCCATGAGCCAAACCCTAACCCTAATCCTTAGTGGCCGGCCAACTAGCATTTGGAATTCCTCCTATAAATAGTCTCCTAGAAATTAGGGCTAGCCTCCTTAGAATTTCACAAGTTTTGGAACGAGGTGAGTCTTCATCTTCATAAATCCATAGAAATTCCATTTTATCTTCTTTTTCCCTCAAATCAATTGCATTAGATCCTAATTTTAGTATACTTGCTGTTTGTGGTGTTCAATCTCAATTTGTGAGCAATTTAAAGAAGTTTGCTAGCAAGGAGAAACCCCTCTATTGGAAGCTTTTCTTACATTTTGACACCAATAGGTAAATCTCTATAAACACCATTAAATTTCGGTTTCTTTGCATGATTAGAAAGCCCTAGGTCTACCCGAACTGTAGGTATGCCTAGACCTAGGTTACGTGTCCATTTCGTGTCCCATTTGGACACGTATCAGTCCTAGGGTTTAAGTGTTTGATGAAATGCCCCAATGGGCATTTCGAACTGTTTTTAGGAAAATTTCTGAATAGGAAATTAGGGTTAGCCTTTTTTATAGGTTTCTAGTGTCCTGGTATGGTTTTCGTGTCACGTCGTGTCGGATTGTGGACACGAACACGCTGGTGCACGGGCACGCGCGCGGACACTGGAGCTGTCCTGCTACTCGGGGCCTTTTACGCGCAGGACACGATACTTCGACACGTGAATTTTGACACACACCAAGGGGCGACCACTGACACAATGTGTGTCAAGTGTCACGAGCCCTTGTGTCGTGTCGGACACGATATTGCACGTGCACTGTGTGTGCGCTGTGCGTATCAGTGTGTGTTTTGTTTCTATGTTTAATTTCAGTTTTAAATGATTTAAATTGTGTTTTAATTGTTCATTAAATCCTAAATATGATGTATATTCTCTGTTAAATTAGTTTTCATGATTAGAATAGGTTGTTTTGAGTTTTGGATTCAAATTGGGGATTAAGCCATTCGGCTGATACCAGGATTACTGATACTTCATTTCAGTATTCTTAAACATGTAGATTCCTATTTTATTGATGATTTATCCTGATAATTACCCTCACATGTTTGTTAGTCCATGTTAGTGAAGTATTTCATGGACTTTTGGGTTTGTAAATGGATTTTGACATAGGGGTTGACAGGTTACTTATACACTGTTTTCAAGTTCCTGAACATTTTATCCTATTCAAATAGATGTTTTCATTGTCAAATGTTTTTCACATAACTGTTGTTTATGTTTAGCTTAAGGTTTACATTCAAAATTTGTTTGTTTGTAAAAGGGTTTTGGCAATGTGTGGGATTCGGAAACTATGAACTGTGGAATAGGTTTCCTGTCAACTGTATATTTTTCCTTAATCATGAACTGATTCCTTTTCCTTAACTATAATGAACTGAGAATTGATAAGTTTTCACATTGTTAACTTAGCACACTGTTGACTGCTTTGGATTGGGTTCTTTCCTACGGATTTGAATGAGTGATTTAATTATGTTTTCATGTCACTATTTCCATTTCCTATACCTGGACTGATTTCCTATTTCTTGAGAATAACCCAATCTTATATCACTGATTTTAATTCATAAAAACTGTTGCCTCACACTGATTCCAGTTACTTTACACACACAGGTTCAATTTCTATTTCCTGTAGACACCCAGGTTATCCCCATTGCTGCCACTGTTTGTATTGATTTTCTTCCTTATTTGATTATTAATTCTCCCCTTACTGATTTGTTCATGATTAACTGTCATGTAGGGTCGGGTATGAGATAATTGATTTAAATTCGAGGGTATCTGTCAACTGCATTTCCAGTTTTCGCATGGTTAGTTAGACTTCACTGATTTCAGGATTCCTACACACCCTCATGCCATGTTTTCATTCACACAGCTGCCATATATTGTTTTCAGATTTTATCACACAAGTACCCCAAGCACAGGTACTCACTGATTTTTCCATTGACACATGCCACTGATATTGTACCACTTGCCACTGTCTTCATTATACACAGGATGTATTGCTCACTGTTTCACTGATTTCAGGGTTCTCTCGTGACACTCACACCCTAACGCTCATTTACACACTGCCTTAAAACTCTCATGTCTCACTTAACACACACACAGGTTATCATGCCATGTCTCTCATGACACACACACACACACTTGAACACACATGACACATGAGCACATGTGTCCCCCTCTCACTATACATATGTATATATATATGTATTGATATATATATCGGTATCCTACATATATGAGTGTGTGCTATTATATATATATATATATATATGATATATATGAATATATATATCATATATATCAATACATATATGATAAAAATATATATATATATATTGACATGTGTTATGTGAGTATGGTTTGGTTCATAGGCATTGTATAGCCTAGGCCCTTAGCCTATGGATGTATCTGTGTGTCAGTATAGAGTCTAGTTAGACTTGTGTAGTCTTGTTAGACCTAGAATAGACTAGTTCGGCTAGTATAGGCTTGTTGACCTAGTTTAGACTTGTTGGACCTAGTTTGACCGTAGTTGACCTAGTTTGACTTCTAGGGTTGACCAGAGTTGACCAAGGGTTGACTTTGGCCTAGATTGACCTAGATTCATTTAGAATGCATTGAATTGCATATTGTTATCATTTTAGACTTGTTGTGACTTGTGCTGTTCTATAGGAGACAGACACCACTCCTCGGACAGTAGATATTCTTCAGACACTCAGGATACAGACGGGTACATTCTCTGATCATTTCATATCCTGCTTAGAATTATTTTCCTGTATTAAATTACTTTACTTGATACTGTCACGTTGGTCACACGAATTAGTACTATATGGATCCCTTCTTGAGATGTTATCCCTTCAGGGAGCATCGGGTACTTCATGTTCTGTGCGTTTCACTTACATGGCGTATCACTATGCTTTATTTGTTCATCGATCACTTGTGACATGTACTTTCATGCTCACAGAGTCTTCCTTGAATTCTTATCCCATTTATTGGGTTTCCCAGAATCCCCATTTATGGGACTTCCATGTACCATCCTTCGGGGGCCTTTGCATGGAATCATAACATAACCTGGTTGGATCCTTGTGTATTGATTGGGGGTACGGGGGAGTGGAAGTAGACATGTGAATATTATCCAAGTAGTGTAGCATCTGAATCTTTCCATAGTGTAGCATCAGAATCTCATATGCCATTTACATGTCTATATTGTACTCTGACTCACAAGCCACTGTTAGTTCCTTACTTATAGTAGATATTTCTATTACAATTCTCTCTCCCTGTTTATATATTGTATTCTTCAGTACCTGTATCTTACTTTACTGCATGATTATATTTTCTAACCTACTATGAACTGTTGAGATGTATTGTGCTCGCTCCTGTCCTGATTGGACCTGTTGAAAATACTACAGAGGACGAGGAGGAGGCCTGTGTGGATTCCTTCTTCGGGACAGCTCTAGCTGAGGATTTTACCCCTATTGCCTAGACTAGCTTAGTTAGGCCTTATCTTGCTTATGTTGTCTTGAGACTAGTAGTTAGACTTTAATTCTGTCTTTGAGATTTGGGTTGTATATATTCTTTCATATTTAGTAGCTGAGACCTTGTACTCTGGATATCTGCAGAGATGTTATCTTAGACTATTTGATCATCTGTATTTTCCTTGAGTTCTCTATCATATCGTGCTTCTTCTTCCTTAGTTATGATTGAGTTTATTTTTTGCTATGTCACCCCCATTCGGAGAGTATAAACTGCTTAGCTTTATATTGTTAGATGTTATGACCTAGGACAGCGTTCTACCGCCGACACTGCGGCGTAGGCTGGGCGTTGTTACGTTCTCGTACCCTCACAGTGGGTACGGGTCGTGACAGATACCATGTTCGCCGTCACAGTAACCTCTTCAAAGTCTATCGACAAAGCTTTGGAATCAATAAGACTCTGGATGTACCGCTTCAATTGGAAGCAAACCTGGGTGGAGTGCTGCTCGGGGGTCACATCTTGGTGGTGGGAGCTGGATCCTACCCCCTTGTAAGAGCATATTGAAGATAGGTTTGACATAACTATCTTCAAACGAGTAATTGATCTTGGGCCACTGACCTTCCATCTATTTTTGTTTAGGCTTCTGGGTCGCATCAGTGACCATGGCCTGCTTGCCTTTATTGTCCCGGTTGGTGGTGGTGCCACTATCGTTGTTACTAGTGGCGGGACCAGGACGTCTGCCCTTATCTTCTCCGTCTGGGATGTGTAACCCCAGCTTGCGAGCCTTCTTCAATTTTGCCTCCGTGTTGGTAGCACTTATGATGAAAGTCGTCCAGTCTTTGAACTGATCGTCTCGCATCGAGAGGCTAATTATAGGGAGCAGCTTCTTCTGGCAGATTTCAATTAGGGAACTCTCGGGATTGCCCTGAGGTAATCTCATCGCGGTTTGGCAGAACCGTTCTATATAGTTCCTTGTCAGCTTCCTTTCTCCCTGAACGACATCCATGAGAGATGATAATGTCACGTCATGCCCCACTTCGTAGAATCTCTCCAGGAATATGTGCTTGAAGCCGTCAAAAGAATGGATACAGTTGTCGGGGAGATTGCGGTACCAGTCGAATGCGATCCCTTCCAAGGCTCCGATGAATAATCGCGTGAGGATGGTGTCACTATGTGGCAAGTGGTCGGTAGTGACCTCAAAGTAAGTCATGTACTGACTAGCAGAAGTCTTTCCATCATAAGGATCGATATGGAACGGCTTGTACCGTGGTAGAAAAGGTACGTCCCTCCATGCGACGGGATAAGGCTGTCGTATTCTGAGATCCCGAGAGGAGTCTCGGGCATTGAACATCGCTCGGAGCTCCTGGACTTCCCTCATAGCCTCCTTGGCTTCATCTGCAGCTGAAGGAACGGATGGTGCTATGGGAACATCACCTAAAGAAGGGGCGATCGTGTTGGAGTCCGCGTTCATGGCGGGTCCCAAGCTTGTTTGTCCGGGCGTCCTTGCTGGTTGAGCTGGCAAGGTAGCTTTGATCTCGTCCATCGACATGACTAAGGACAGGAGCATGGCTTTGAGCACTTCTAGCCATTGTCGGTCGGAAGGCGCTTCATGATCGTCGTCAGTCATAAAGACTGTCCTCATGTGGGTAGAGGTGTAAGGGATTGTGGCAGAGGTACTCTCGGTGCCGTACCCTTGTATAGAGAAATCGTCAGGAAATATTGGTATATCATCTTCGTCAGACTCGGCAGGGGTGCTACCCCCTGTGCAGGAAGCCGCATCGTCTTGGTGAGGGTGGTGGACCTCAGGGAAACCTGATTCTGTAGCAGAGTTTTGGAGGATCTCTACCCCCTGCGTGTGCTCTTGGTACACCTGGTTGTTACATACATTGCGGGCCTGCTACCCCCAGCTTTATCTACTCTCAAGGATGCTGAAGACATACCCCCAGATGTCGGAAGCTTCTTCTTGGATCGAGTGCCTAAATAGACACCCCCTGTGGTTGATGGAAACCCCCCAAATGAGGGTCTCCTTGCAGTACTGGCAGAGATGGCCGGGCTGGAAGAGCCTGTCTTCTTTTCTCCCTTGCTAGGAGAAACTTTTTGAGTTGAATTACATGAGACGAAAGAAAACTCTTCGTCTCCTGGATTTTGCACCTGTTGGACAGGTGCTGGGTGCTGCAGTCGCTGGAAAACTGACTGCCGATCTTCAGGTGCTGCTGATTTGTTGCAGCAGCAGTTGATGATGACTTGAGTGCAACGACGCCCCGAGAGGGACTCGCTACATGCTGACGCTGCCGTTTTGCGCTTGTGATTAATCATGTCACGTAAGTCATTCGGAAGATGCTCTGCCTTCGTACCAGACTTACGAACTCGGGAATCCCGAGCGCACGAGTGCTTAGGCATCATGTTTACTCCCTGATTCTTGGCTAGTAAAAGCACTTGCTCTGGATCTTTAAAGGGAGACTTTAGAGACCCACCCTGTCCGTTTGTCGTGGGGACTGGAGGCGGGTGGTTCTATACAACTTTTCGTGCGGAGCCCGTGTAACATTTAACGGGGCCCACTGACAGTCAGCAACTTGGACAGTTGACTGGGCTGGTTGAGCCCGCACTGCCTTAAATTTTTTTGATTTAGCGCCCGAAGGCGCATATTAAAAAGGGTCCAGACTGATACATCCCGCTTCTTTAATGGGCCGCATGGAGTCGGGCCCACATGAGAGACGGTCAAACACAGAGCTTCTAATAGGGCCGTATGAGACGTCCTGTCTATGGGCAGGATTGGTCGTTGCACGGCCCATCTTCTTGCGGCTAGAGCTGGCTGCCGCATGAATCATCTTCCTGCGGTGGAAGTTGGTTGCCGTATGAATTGTCTTCCTGCGGCCAGAGTTGGCTGTTATATGGGCAGACTGCCCATCTCCTCTCTGCGGCCTCCTCTTTATCCGCATAGAGTTCCTTTGTGCCCCTAAAAACTCAGCATTATAGTGTTTTCCTCTTATGTATTTGGGGACAGTGGGGTCCTCTGCGGTCAAAAACTGAGCCACAGGAGAGTTCTGATCACCGTCTTAGACTACAGAAGGAGCTTCTTTGAGGACT
Organism: Iris pallida; assembly: GCA_029216955.1. Classification (NCBI taxonomy): domain Eukaryota; kingdom Viridiplantae; phylum Streptophyta; class Magnoliopsida; order Asparagales; family Iridaceae; genus Iris; species Iris pallida. The sequence goes on from JANAVB010032774.1 coordinate 67,230, forward strand.
TGGTTGGGGGCAACAGTTTTGCACGCCGATGCCTTGCGAGTCCTCTTCAGTTTGGCTCGCTTCTGAGACGAGCTGGCGCTACCTTCTGAGAGCAATTCTTCGAAGACTTGTTGGTCGAAGCGGACCACAAGCATCTGCTGTGTAGAGACGAGCTTGGACGCGTCAGATTGTGTCACCAACTTCTCATCGAAAGAGAAGGATGTCCCCAGCAGAGTCGCCATCGTATTTGCCATAAAAATCAACAACAGGTATTACAGAACACTGGAATTGATAGCAAACTCGCTTGTACAAAGAAGAGCCTAAAAAGAAAGCCTACGAAATAATCTAAGTACAATTGTTTAGTTTTGATTCTGGGGGGTGACGGTGGAGGCTCGGGAAAGTGCTATAAACTTTGCCTTACTCTGTGGACTATCTGATGTAGGCTCTAGCGCATGAAGATATTGCTTTTCTCTTGAAGGTTGCCATCCTTTATAGGGAGTGGGACCCTACTATTTATAATAGGATAGATTTTGAGCCGCATGGTCGTCTTACGGCCACGTGGCTGATTGGCACGTAAAGACCCGCTCTCGGGCTGCCATCTGTCGGTTTGTTAGGATTTTGTTACAACAAATCTGGGTAGTTAAGGAATTGGTCAGATTGTCACGTGTCCCGTTGTGTATGGTGCTCTCAGTCTTTGATCTTGTGGGGTCGCATGAGACTCATGCGGCTCGGATCACAGTCATGTGAAGTCTGGAAACTTTGGGGCTGCATAAGCTGGGCCGCATGAGGTTCATACGGCTTGGATGACGCTCCTTTGGCCGCATGGAGGCGAACGAACCCTACTTTTAGGCGACGTCTCTATGTCTTATCTTTCTTGTCAAAGTGTCAGAACTGTCACTTTTTGCAAGGGTTTGTCAGCTTTATCAGTCCAATTGTTCCTCTTGGTCGCATATTTTCCTTCTACAGCTGTTCGTCGATGGGTCGCATATGTCTTTGAACAGTCATGCGACTTTCCTTCATGCGGACCTATTTGGCCCAAGGTACCTATACGGCAATTTGTAATCCGCACGAACTCCATATTTTTCATGTTTCTACAAAATCATGTAGGAAATTTGGATCAAAGTAGATTTTTACATATAAAAGGAACTAGCGAAACTATCCTTCCTTCCGCAAACCTCGTGCTCTAGTCCCACGACCCTAACACATGCCCCGACCAGTCCCTCAAGGCCACGCATGCGTCGTCGGAGTCGTCGCTGGATGGCCGAGCACCGCCGGACAGCGCCTGACCACGCGGACATGGAACACCACAACAGCTTGAACATCAGCAGTAGAAGCTGTGAGCACCTCATTGTATGGTATGATTTCTCTGTCCTTGCTACTCTATTTTTTATTCTATTAATTCATTGAATATACAACACAACCGAGATTATATCCCAGCATTTAATTTTTGGCTTAGTCGAACAACTTGACCAATAGGTCTATCAAAAAATCGGCGAATAATTGTCCGAAGCAGGACAGTTTTATGAATTCAAACCCCTGTTTTGGAAGGCAAAAATTTGCCAATCCATATACATTTTTAAAAATCTGTTTAAAGAGATTGGAAGACAACATATAGGAGTTGGAAAAACAATTGCTAGATTTACTTTTCATTGATTAAACTCTTGTTAGTTTAGTTTCAAAATTTAGGGAAAAACTAGTTTTTTAAACTTCAAAATTATGAAAAACTTCTCGATACGGCGTACGTCCCGACAAACCGGACGACGTGGTCAAGCACTATCTGCATCGAAAGGCGCATATGGGTGTTGCCGACATGTGGGAACTGACGGAACTCGATTTCGTTGAGTGTGTACGACAAAATCAGTACGTATCCGTCAAGATACCCCCGTATCGACCTTTTACAAACCTGGCTATAACATCGTGGACAGTCATAGGTTCGAGACGAAACTTACGTCAACAGGACCGTATCAAAATTTTGGTCTTCTATGCCAAGTTTGGTCCAATTCTGAAAAGGTTGACTGGAACGCCTATTTGGCGGGCCCGCAACACGATCCAACGGACAATTTTGTGCAGGGCTCATCGGAACCCAAAATTGGACATATCGTTTAGTTCATCTCCACAAACCGAACCCGTAGACATGTAGTTTGATGAATTTAGAGACCATAGATATTGGCACATATTTCGGTACAAAATAGGTCCAACGGTGGACATCGTTTTGACCCAAAATTACGATTTTGTCCCTGTTCCAGAAATAGACTTTTGGACAGGCATTTCCTAGACATATCTTTTATTCCAAACACGTTTGTGGTGTTTATTTCAGCATCCGAAAAATGCAGGATTTGGCTTTCATCGTTTCACTATTCTAACGGTTCGAGCAATTGGACGTCGCCCTTTTGCACACAACTTCAGGCAAGATATCTTGCCATTAGCTATTTATTTTACTTTAGCTCATATTCATGCATTTATTTATTATTTATTTTTGGCAAAATAAACTGTGATATATGGCATAAGTAGATAAAAATTTTGCTGTTGAGTTCTATTTCCTGCTATGTACTATTTTCTTATACATTGAACTTAGAGTTAAGGGACCACCCTTTATGTGCTGCATTCATAGGCCTTGACACATTTTTACCATGGAGTTGTGAGTTGCATGTAGAACTCGGACATGCATGACTGGCTGGCTACCGGTACTTATAAGTCGTGCGATAGGAATAACTGCTAATAGAGGTTGCATGCTTAGTTTGACATAGCGGTTAATAGAGGTTTTGTGTTGTGGATGCAACATAGTAGGCAATGGGTGGGGAGGACAATACCTTAGCATATGGGCTACTATGCACTTTACCTTTTGTAACCCGTGAGCTCTGCCGGAGACGCGGGTGAGATTACCTATGATTACTGACGGCCACTAGCGTTCTGCGGACCGTTATACTCTTATTGATTGGGCCTCTGGTGCCCCAAGGGGGGACCATGCTGATCCTATTTTAGCCAGGGCCTATGCGTTGAAGGATGTCCTTAAAACTACATTCACTTAGATTGGTTAGGCACCCTTATCCATTAGGTATTAGTACTTTTGGTTTGGGTACTTATATCTGACCGTAGCTTGGAACAATAACTTGTCGTAGATTAGTTCGCCACATCTTATCCTTATTTGGTTGTAGGTGTGGCTTATTACTCCGATGAGAAAGTATTAAACCTTGTTGTGGTCCGGATATGATATTGGATTCATGACTTGGAAAGATATTTCACCGTGGGTTAGTGTGCTATCTCATGTCCTTGTTTGGTTGGGGGGGATGGTACGCTAATCCAAATGGTGAGGTATTGAACCATGTTATGATCCGATCTTACTTATTATTATTGAGCAGTTATATTCAGTTTATATGGCATGATATTGTGTATCTTGTTACGTCCCTCTGAGGACTGGTTATCTCTCCAAGTGTGTGCTACTGTCCTTCGCCGGTATTCTACCCGTGGCCGTGATCACCTCTATTCATTTGAAGATGATTGCACTTAGATCGTCTTCGCTTCGCTCGCCAAACTCATTTTATTTTCTATGTATTTCTTCATTTACTTATTGGTAGTAGATTTATCTCCGCCCAACATATTGTACAAAAATATTTCATAGTTGATTATATGATATCTTTTATTCTTTCTATTTGTTGATGGGATTAGATTACTTTTGGTTTACTGCATTTTACAGCTTATGTATTCATACGAGGTTTTCATATATTGGAGTATACTTCGCATGTATACAGTTGGCAAGTCTACGTACCTAGTCCTACGTATTGTGGGACTGGGGCATTACATGTTTTTGTGGTGGCCCATGCAGGTCAAGATAAATTGTTTGGTTACTTTACCGTACCATTCAAGCATACGTATATGATTAGAAGTCTAGGATCTCATCCACATACTTGACCTCCTACCTCGATTCCATCTTCGAACTCTCACCTGACTCATTGATCGGGTCTTGCTTGATTCCTTCTACCATAAATCTTATCTTTCCTTCGTGCTTGATAGGAGTTAGAAGAATGACTTGTAGGCCTCATTGATCCAATTATACCATTAGCTTAACTCTTATAAGTTGGGTAGAGTACCTTACGACCAAGCATTTCATCATCCATATGACCTAGCAAGGTAATATAACTGGATGACACTCATAGGTTATTTAGAGGTCCATACCACTCCGGTCGACCAAAGCCTTAGACAAGAAGATAGTAGGACGACTACATAGGCACGAATACCAGGCAAGACATAGAGTTTAAGTAACTTGAACTATTTATATCTTCTTTTATCATTATCTCGCGTACTTATGTTTCCGTACTACCTTGACTAATGCTGCTATTATAGTCTAGTTTTGTAAGCTCATCCTCTTATCGAGCTTGTTCAAGATATATGTTAGCTGGGCATGTCCATTAACATATTATCTAATCAGAACCGGTGTATGATGGTCTGCTCAACCGAGTGCACTTTGGTTCGCTCTTGTTATAATTACTCTATGCGGATTAAGATGTAGTTAAACTTGTCCTTTAAGGATCTCATCCGCAACGGTCTTGACAAACTACCTTTTTGAAGAATTCAATCGCCTTTAAAACCATATTTACAATTCGATCTCAACTCCCTCGAACTCTTATTGTTTTTCATCACCTATTCTGAGAAACAAACGCTCGTAGACATGAAGTATTTTCCTATGGCCATGAAGGCTAGTTTATTCGAATTCGAAAAACCTTCAAACTTGATTTATATCTACCGCATCATTATCTTCGTCGTTGTGTAGTGTTCTTTTATAAACAAGAGTCGTGGTGCAATGCCATGACTTTGAAATTCTTCTAACCTCATTAATCCTAAAATTTTGTCTTAGTTTTTAGGTTATAAGCCTCCAGAATTTTAGTAATTCATTAGGACTACCGATTGACTAGGATAAGTAGTCACTATTAGGATGATAAATTAGTGCCTCATGAACTCCCACTTTCCATTTAGATCATTTGGTGTCCCCGGCCGTGACATTGCTATTCGGAGCATGAGACCAGCTGTTACCCTCCAACAAATTCTATATACAAGACCTAGAGGAGTCCACCTTCATGTAGATATACCATGTCCAACTAAACAATGTCCCCTTGTACTCTATTTTCTTGATACGACTTTCAGGACAAAAAGGCTAGCTATAACCCTTACCGTAATACCAATATACTTTCCGACCTCCATTAGAGATCCAACATTAACACATAACTTTTGACCCAATATATGGTTGTGGTCTACTTGAAGCCCACTACGCACATGCCACTTGTGTGCCACTCACTTGAGTCTTCTTATGCTACTTAAACACAAAAGTCACAGAAAGCACATTTTTGGTTTAAGGAACCTATTAACCAACCCGAGCGGCAATTAGCCCAACCACTCAAGTTGAAACTCATTCTAGGTTACCCTCACCTAGTAGACATGATTCAAACTGATTTTAGGTATCATGTCCAGCTAATATAGATTAAAATCTAGGACTTAATTAATCAAAGATTGGTTTCAACGGGACTAATAAATCATTGGTTTATAAGGTTTATTTCTATCCATGTCATTTTGGTACATCACCATGACTTCAATATTTAGAGCACAATACTAGCCATTTTCTTTCAGCAAACTTTACCCCCATGAATTAGACGAGCCATTCTACACACATGACATACCTATCCCACACAAACGCACCATATTCTTCTCCATATCAACTACACCACATGTACGACACATTTTCCCTTAGAAAGAACCATAGACATCCATTTTTGTCTCTTTGACTTTTAACCATGGAATACCAACCCATTTCCTCAGATGACTATATACCCATGATCAATGCAAGACTAAGAATATCCTATATTATAGAATATGTTGTCAGTTTAAATTTTTTCTATAACTACCACCTCCATCTTTTCGAAAATCGATTTATGATTTAATGTACTACTCCCTCTTCGTATTCTTCCTTATTATATTTCATTAATTGTTATATTAAGTTCTATTTTAATTTCGAGAATGAAATTTTTATAAGTTGGGTTGGATGTAATCCCCCAAAAATTTGGAGAATTTTTTTTCTTTCTATTTAATTGTTTCTTATATATATTTTATGCATTATTTTGTTATTTAAAAATTATAGTCTTAGTCATGCTTAACTTTGTTATGCACATTGACTAGACCATATGGCACGGCTAGTGCATGCAAGTGCCTCAACTAGCATATTAGTTGTAAGTGCAACTTGATTTACTTTATTTGAATATTCAGTGGTTTTATTTATTGAATCGTTTTATGACTATATTTTACACTTATGATATTTCTTTAGTACTTCTAGAATTTTTGGAATTTATATTATATATATATATATATATATATATATATATATATATATATATATATATATATATATATATATATATATATATATATTTTATATATATATATATATATATATATATATATATATAATACTAGTAGTAATATTTTCCCTCCCCAATTGGTGATACCTTACAAATTTGTTGATTGAAATTGTCATATTATTAATGATATTATCATTTTTATAGTATTAAAGTTTATTATTATAATTATTATTATTATTATTATTATTATTATTATTATTATTATTATTATTATTATTATTGTTCATTAGTAATTTGTTAGTAGATGACTCTTATTATATACAAGTGCAACAAGAAATTTTTATTTATTTTTTTATTTTTTAATTAGTTTACAGATTTTTCTTTGGTAACTACTAAGGTTTTATTTATGTACAAATAAAATAGATATTTAGTAGTGTATGCTCAATATATTTTATAATAATAATATAATTGTATATATACCAAGAGTATATATGGCTTGAAATATTTTATTTAAGTATATAATAGAAAATTTCTAATCTTCAAAATGGTTTTGATTTCCTATTAGTAAAAAAAAATACATTTACTCACAAGATTTTCCACAAAATCTCGTGAGATGCATTCACCCCTTGGCCCCAACTGTTCTTAACAGAACATATGGGATTTGAGGAAGATTTATTTCAATCCGCTCTAAATCTCCTACAAATCTTTCCCAGTTCAAATGCCATCAAACAACCAACAGATTGGATTAAATCATCTATTAAATCATCTAGGAAATTTGGATCAAAGTAGATTTTTACATAAAAAGGAACTAACGAAACTATCCTTCCTCTCGTAAACCTCATGCTCTAGTCCCACGACCCTAACACATGCCCCGACCAGTCCCTCAAGACCGCACGCGCGTCGTCGGAGTCGTCGCTGGACGGTCGAGCAACGACGGACAGCGCCTGACCACGCGGACAAGGAGCACCACAACAACTTGAACTTCAGCAGTAGAAGCTGTGAGCACCCCAATGTATGGTATGATTTTTCTGTCCTTGCTACTCTATTTTTTTATTCGATTAATTCATTGAATAGCCAATACAAACGAGATTATATCCCAACATTTAATTTTTGGCTTAGTCGAACAACCTGACCAATAGATCGATCCAAAAATTGGTGAATAATTGTCCGAAGCAGGACAGTTTTATAAATTCAAACCCCTGTTTTGGAGGGAAAAAATTTGCCAATCCATAAACTTTTTCGAAAATCTGTTTAATGATATTGGAAGACAACATATAGGAGTTGGAAAACCCACTGCTAGTTTTACTTTTCATTAATTAAACTCTTGTTAATTTAGTTTCAAAATTTAGGGAAAAACTAATTTTTTGAACTTCAAAATTATGAAAAACTTCCCGATACGGCATTTGCCCTGACAAACCGGACGGCATGGTCGCGTACTATATGCATCAAAAGCCGCGTATGGATGTCGCCGACGTATAGGAACTGACGGAACTCGAATTCGTTGCGTGTGCGCGTCGAAATCAGTGTGTATCCATCATGATACCCCCGTATCGACCTTCTGCAAACCTGACCATAACTTCGTGTACAGTCGTCGGTTCGAGACGAAACTTGTGCCTAACAGGACCGTATCAAAATTCTGGTCATATATGCCAAGTTTGGTCCGATTCTGAGAAGGTCGACTGGAACGCCTATTTGGCGGGCTCACGACCCGATCCAATGGTCGATTTTGTGCACGACTTATCGAAATCCAAAATTGGACATACCGTTGAGTTCGTCTTCTCAAACCAAAACCGTAGACATATAGTTTGATGACTTTAGAGACCTTAGATATTGGCACGCATTTTCGTGTAAAATAGGTCCAACAAAGGATATCGTTTTGACCCGAAATTACGATTTTGCCCCTATTCCAGAATTATACTTTTGGATAGGTGTTTCCTAAACATATCTTTTATTCCAAACACGTTCGTGGTGTTCATTTCAGCATCCGAGGACGTATGTAGGATTTGGCTTTCATCGCTTCACTATTCTGACGGTTCGAGCAATTGGACGTCGTCCTTTTGCACACAACTTGAGGCAAGATACCTTGCCATTAGCTGTTTATTTTACTATAGCTCATATTCATGCATTTATTTATTATTTATTTTCTACAAAATAAACTGTGATACATGGCATAAGTAGATAAAAATTTTACTTTTTAGTTCTATTTCCTGCTATGTACTATTTTCTTATACATTAAACTTAGAGTTAAGGGACAACCCTTTGTGTGCTGCATTCATAGGCCTTGACACATTTTTAAAACGGAGTTGCTAGTCGCATGTAGAACTCAAACATGCGTGACTGGTTGGCCATCGGTACGTATAAGCCGTGCGACAGGAATAACCGCTAATAGAGGTTGCATGCTTAGTTTGACTTAGCGGTTAATAGAGGTTTTGTGTTGTGGATACAACATAGTAGGCATTGGGTGGGGAGGACAATACCTTAGCATATGGGCTACTATGTACTTTACCTTTTGTAACCCGTGAGATCCGTCGGAGACGCGGATGAGATTACCCATGATTACTAACGGCCACTGGCATTCTGCGAACGTTATGCTCTTATTAATTGGGCCTCTGTGGTCCAAAGGGGGGACCATACCGATCCCATTTTAGCCATGGGGGCCCATACATTGAAGGATGTCCTTAAAACTGCATTCACTTAGATTGGTTAGGCACCCTTATTCGTTAGGTATGAGTACTTTTGGTTTGGGTACTTATATCTGACCGTGTCTTGGAACAATAACTTGTCGTAGATTATTTTGCCACATTTTGTCCTTGTTTGATTGTAGCTGTGGCTTACTACTCCGATAAGAAGGTATTGAAACTTGTTGTGGTCCGGATACCATATTGGATTCATAATTTGGAAAGATATTTCACCGTGGGTTAGTGTACTATCTCCTGTCCTTGTTTGGTTGGGGGCATGGTACGCTAATCCAAATGGTGAGGTATTGAACCATGTTATGATCCGATCTTAATTATTATTATTGAGCAGTTATATATTATTTATATGGCATGATATTGTGTATCTTGTTACGTCCCTCTGAGGACCTGTTTATCTCTCCAAGTGTGTGCTCTTGTCTTTCGCAGGTATTTTACCCGTTGGTGTGATCATCTTTATTCATTCGAGGATGATTGCACTTAGATCGTCTTTGCTTCGCTTGCCAAACTCATTTCATTTTTCATGTATTTTTCCCCTTACTTTTTGGTAGTGAATTTGTCTCCGTCCAACATATTGTACAAAGTCATTTCATAGTTGATTATTTGATATCTTTTATTCATTCAATTTTTGGATGAGATTAGATTACTATTGGTTTACTGTATTTTATAGCTTATGTATTCATACGAGGTTTTATATATTGGAGTATACTTCGTATGTATACAGCTGGCATGTATACGTACCTAGTCCTACGTATTGTGGGACTGGAGCGTTACATGTTTTTATGGTGGCCCATGCAGGTCAAAATAAGTTGTCTGGTTACTTTACCGTACCAAGCAAGCCTGCGTATAGGATTAGAAGTCTAGGACCTCATCCACATACTTGACCTCCTACTTCGATTCCATCTTCGAACTCTCACCTGACTCATTGATCGGGTCTTGCTTGATCCCTTCTACCGTAAATTTTATCTTTCCTTCGTGCTTGATAGGAGTTAGAAGAATGACTTGTAGGCCTCATTGATCCAATTATACATTAGCTTAACTCTTATAAGTTGGGTAGAGTACCTTACGACCAAGCATTCCGTCATCCATATGACCTAGCAAGGTAGTATAACTGAATGACACTCATAGGTTATTTAGAGATCCATACCCCTCTGGTCGACCAAAGCCTTAGACAAGAAGACAGTAGAACGACTACATAGGCATGAATACCAGGCAATGACTTAGAGTTTAAGTAACTTGAACTATTTATATCCTCTTTTATCATTATCTCGCGTACTTATGTTTTCGGACTACCTTTGTCATGACCCGCTCCCAAATAATCGGACACGAGTCGGACATGCCCAGCCTTCATCGTTAGACACGATGAAGTAAGCTGTACCAAATCTCTAGGAAAACTACAAGTCCAGATAATAATGAATATAAACCATAACATCTATAATATCGAATCCCAGAAATTCAAGTACATGTCTAAGAGTTATTACATTTCCAGCAAATGAAAAGTAAAGTCTGAAAGTCTCAAATACAATAAAAGATAGACTACTAAAGGGTAAAGTACTAGGCCTCCTCAGCCTCTAAGTCCAAAGCAACTCCAGCTGGCTCTACTGCCTCTACTGCCTCTATAGGCTCTCGGCCATAGTATGTGGCACACAATGCCTCCATCTCACCTGCAACATATTCTAGTCAGGAGCGGAGCAAAGTACAGTTCTAGTTAATGAACAATAACATCATGATATGGAAATGAGTACAGGGGAACATGAAATATGAAATACAGGAAATGAACAGGAAAGTACATAAATGTAAGTACAGAAAATAAAGTACAAGAATGTAACAATCAACCTGAAATACAAGACATGACATGTGCTTAATGTTTGAAATACAACTAGCGTATGTGACCGGCTGGGGTGAGTACAGGAGTATATGAATATCGGTATGGCTTAGGACCCACGTGCACGATCCGAGGTCTAAGCTATCTACATGAATATAGTAACCGAAGATTGGTCACATAGCTAGCGTATTTCCCGGCCCTTACGACACAAGTAAGTACAAGAACAAAAAAGTACAAGGGTACAAGCTATCGTGTCATGACGTGTCACCAGAAAAGTACAAGATATGTAAATGCACAAAAACTATAGAACTGTACTTGCCTTGCTACGGGAAAGTACGGGTAATCAAGGGAGCTGGATGTCCTTCTGTTTATTTTAATTACAAATTGGTTAATATCTAGATAAGTTCTATAATTCATACCCAAGGCAAAATACAAGTTTTTAGGATATACTAGTGATTTAGGTTTAGACCATTCAACACAACAATTTAGTTTTTTTATAAAAACCCTCATAAATAAGGTATGTGCTAAAATTGGGTTAACCAAACATTATGCACTGATCACTCCAATTATTAAAATGTGCATCTATCCAAACTGTCACATGAGTGATTTCTTAGAGTTACAAGGTTCACTCTAGCGACAGATGGTAGCAAGAGTATAACCCAAAAAATCAGGTAATTGGTTAGTCAAGTGTTCAGTTACCTATCTACTGATATAGCACCCTATCAGTTTCAGAAAAAACAATTGGAAACCCTCATTACTCTGAACTGCCCATAATTCCCACAGTCACCCAATCAACTATAGGGAAGACTCAAAGGGCTAACCTAGAAAGAACTAAATAGGCTGTGAAAAATCAGTCCACACAACACACCATCAAGGTCAGTGATGCCCAACCCTGTCCAAGTACTCAGCCATATCAAAATTAGTATGCATCTCAGTCCAACATCTAGCAGGTTACTGATTTCTAACATGTTACCTTACTGTTTTTCTTGTTAAAGGTTCAGATTTAAAATTACTAATAGATGTTCTATTTAGAAAAGTTTACTCACTGGTACCGCTAAGTAGAGCTCAATTGGCAATAAGGTTTCCATCTAGCTGTTACTCTAACAGAACACTCATTCACTCACAGGTAATACAACATAAGAATAAACTAAAACATTAACAGTGGCTGAATCTTAACTCTCCCTGTTCAACCACTCAATAACATAACTCTAAAAAGAAACAAAGACAGACATAAGACCAAGATTAGTCCTGACATTTGTCTCAGCAACAAAACCTAACCTCAATTTAGTAAGGAAACAGATTTGCTATTGAGAGGGTATCAGATACCAACCTAGGCTGAACCTATAATTCTGCTTAACCCCAACAGTCCATAGTTTAAGTTAACTGCAACACCACAACCAAAGTGTAAAGTGACACTCCACTTCTCCCAGGTATTGAAATCAGTCATTAGGTAATGTCTATCAAGATTAGAAAAACCAAAATAGAACAGATAAAAGGAATACTCTAAATGGATCGAGCAACGATGACAGTAACAAGTGAAATTTTTTAGAGACATCCAATTATCCTCCGATCTATCATCAAGGTATCATTCGAAATATCAGTTATCAATTTGAAACAAGCATCCCTGTTATTGAATCAACTGAACTGGCATTAATTTAAATACTCCACTCTACTTGCTGTCAACCCACACTTAACCTCAAAATTGAGTTTAGATCAAGAGAATCCTTCCCAAAACAGTCGAACAGAACACAAAAACTGATCTTAAGAATTAAAAAGGAGCTCACCAATCTTACCATTGGTGTTTAAAAGCAACTGACACAGATACCCGGCCATACATATTGAAATCTTCGATTTACAAGATCTAATATTACTGAAGGTTAAGATTTACCTCAACTGAGTCCTCCTCAGAGATAGGTATCCAATGGAGAGTGCCCTGTTGACTCACAGTATTCCAGTATCCCTTGTTCAACTTCCCACCAAATTATCCTGACACTCGATCCGGATCAACTGTTCCAAAATCCCCACGCCATGACACATCCATCAACTATCATGAATTAAATCGAAAAAGAGTTGAGAAAAATAATTCGAATAGATTAGATTAGAATTTGATCTCACTAGAGTTCGATTCGATTAGCCAAACGCACAACAATCCAATCCCGATCTGATCTAAACTTTCAGATCATCAATTCGATCCTAAAATGAATCAAATCTGAGATTGAGGACATTCAAAATAACGAGGCATGGTATAATCAAAATATTTGATACATCAATGATATTCCTCATATCTAAAAGTTGAATCAATGAATGTTCGATCGATCAATCTTCGTGAAGGAATCTAAATTAAGAACAACAATTTAGAGATTTGATCGAAAATTTAGATCGAAAACCGATCCAGTTATGGATTTAAAATACAAAACTTCTTACCAAACTGAGCAATCGAACTTCTCAGGCCGATCTTCGAAGAGTCAACTTGTCTTCGATGTCGTCAGGATCTTCAGAAACAACTTGCCATCTTCTTCTTCTTCATCATCCAAACGCTATGGCCATGGAGATCTGCTCTGCGACTGAGTTGCAAGAATTGATAAAAGAAGGAATTTGAGTGGAGCACAATTAAAAGAAAGAGGGGTCAGCTGCTTTAAATAGGCTGTTTAGAATTGGTTTGGAGAATTGGCGCACGTTTGAAATTGCCAGGGGAGGGTGGTTACTATGCACATGGCTGGTGTAGTGGTGGTACTCGATGGCAGTTAGAGAATTTTATTTAAATCTCAAAATAAATTAGTAAGGGATGGCTACAATGACCTAATATTGATTTTGTTAATTGTCGGGCCCAAAAACTTCTCCCATTTGAGAAGCCCAAAAGTAATAGAAAAGCCCAAGCTTCTCTAATAAAATCAAATGAGACAATTCCTATAAATCAGGGATCCTAAGGCTTTTTAAGAAAAATTCATGGAATTGGAAAAATCATAAAACTTTATATTTGGAAAAAAAAGGGGGTGACAACCTTGACTAATGCGGCTGTTATGGTCTACTTTTGTAAGCTCATCCTCTTATCGAGCTTGTTCTAGATATATGTTAACTGGGCATGTCCACTAACATATTATCTAATCAGAACCGGTGCATGATGGTCTGATCAACCGAGTGCACTTTGGTTCTCTATTCGTATAATTACTCTACGCGGATTAAGATATAGTTAAACTTGTCCTTTAAGGATCTCATCCACAACGGTCTTGACAAACACCCTTTTTGAAGTATTCAATCGCCTTTGAAACCATATTTACAATTCGATCTTAACTCCCTCGAACTCTTATTGTTTTTCATCACCTATTCTGAGAAACAAACGCGTAGACATGAAATATTTTCCTATGGCCATGAAGGCTAGTTTATTCGAATTCGAAAAACCTTCAAACTTGATTTATATCTACCACATCATTATCTTCGTCGTTGTGTAGTGTTCTTCTATAAACAAGAGTCGTGGTGCAATGTCATGACTTTGAAATTCTTCTAACCTTATTAATCCTTAAATTTTGTCTTAGTTTTTAGGTTATAAGCCTCCAGAATTTTAGGAATTCATTAGGACTACCGATTGACTAGGATAAGTAGTCCCTGTTAGGATGATAAATTAGTGCCTCATGAACTCCTACTTTCCATTTAGATCATTTGGTGTCCTCGACCGGGACGTTGCTATTCGGAGTATGAGACCAGCTGTTACCCTCCAACAGATTTCATATACAAGACCTATAGGAGTCGACCTTCAAGTAGATATATGATGTCCCAGTAAACCACGTCCCCTTGTACTTTATTTTCTTGATACGACTTTCATGACAAAAAGGCTAGCTATAACCCTTACCGTAATACCAATGTACCTTCCGACCTCCATTAGAGATCCAACCTTGACTCAGAACTTTTGACCCAATATATGGTTGTGGTCTACTGGAAGCCCACTACGCATATGCCACTAGTGTGCCACTCACTTGAGTCTTCTTGTGCTACTTAAACACAAAAGTCACAAAAGGTGCATTTTTGGTTTAAGGAACCTAGCAACCAACCCGAGTGGCAATTAGCCCAACCACTCAAGTTGAAACTCATTCTAGACTACCCTCACCTAGTAGACATGGTTCAAACTGATTTTAGGTATCATGTCCAGCTAATATAGATTAAACTCCAGGACTTAATTAATCAAAGATTGGTTTCAACGGGACTAATAAAACATTGGTTTATAAGGTTTATTTTTATCCATGTCATTTTGGTACCTCACCGTGACTTCGATATTTAGAGTACAATACTAGCCATTTTCTTCTAGCCAACTTTACCCCCATGAATTAGACGAGCCTTTCTACACACATGACATACCTATCCCACACAAACACACCATCTTCTGCTCCATATCAACTACACCACATGTACGACACATTTTCCCTTAGAAAGAACCATAGACATCAATTTTTGTCTCTTTGAATTTTAACCATGCAATGCCAACCCATTTTCTTAGATGACTAAATACCCATGATCCATGTAAGACTAAGAATACCCCATATTATAGAATATGTTGTCAGTTTAATTTTTTTTCTATAACTACCACCTCCATCTTTTCGAAAATCGATTTATGATTTAATGTACTACTCTCTCTTCGTATTCGGCCTTATTATATTTCATTAATTATTATATTAAGTTCTATTTTAATTTTGAGGACAAAATTTTTATAAGTTGGGTAGGATGTAATCCCCCAAAAATTTGGAGAATTTTTTTCTTTTATTTAATTGTTTCTTAAATACATTTTATGAATTATTTTGTTATTTAAAAATTATAGTCTTAGCCATGCTTAACTTTGTTATGCACACTGACTAGACCATATGACACGGCTAGTGCATGCAAGTGCCTCAACTAGCATATTAGTTGTAGGTGCAACTTGATTTACTTTATTTGAATATTCAGTGGTTTCATTTATTGAATCGTGTTATGACTATATTTACACTTATGATATTTCTTTAGTACTTCTAGAATTTTTGGAAATTATATATATATATATATATATATATATATATATATATATATATATATATATATATATAAAATAATAATAAAAATAATAATAATAATAATAATAATACTAGTAGTAATATTTTTCCTCCCCAATTGGTGATACCTTACAAATTTGTTGATTGAAATTGTCATATTATTAGTGGTATTATCATTTTTATATTATTAAAGTTGATTATTATTATTATTATTATTATTATTATTATTGTTATTCATTAGTAATTTGTTAGTAGATGACTCTTATAATATACAAGTGCCACAAGAAATTTTTATCTATTTTTTTGATTTTTTCAATTAGTTTACAGATTTTTTTTGGTAACTACTAAGGTTTTATTTATGTAAAAATAAAATAGATATTTAGTAGTGTATGCTCAATATATTTATATACCAATAGTATATATAGCTTGAAATATTTTTTTTAAGTATATACTAGAAATTTTCTAATCTTCAAAATGGTTTTGATTTCTTATTAGTAAAAAAAAATTGCATTTACTCACGAGATTTTCCATAAAATCTCATGAGATGTATTCACCCCTTGGCCTCGACTGTTCTCAACAGAACCTATAGGATTTGAGAGAGATTTTTTTCAATCCTCTCTAAATCTCCTTCAAATCTTTCCCAGTTCAAAGGCCATCCAATAGCCAACAGATTGGATAAAATCATTTATTAAATCATCTAGGAAATTTGGATCAAACTATAGTTTTACATAAAACGGAACTAGCGAAACTATCATTCTTCCCGTAAACCTCGTGCTCTAGTCCCACGACCCGAACAAATGCCTCGACCAGTCCCTCAAGGCCGTGCGCGCATCGTCGGAGTCGTCGCTGGACAGTCGAGCACCGCTGGACAGCGCTTGACCATGCGGTCATGGAGCACTACAACAGCTTGAACTTCAGTAGTAGAAGCTGTGAGCACCCCATTGTATGGTATGATTCTTTTATCCTTGCTACTCTATTTTTTGATTTGATTAATTCATTGAATAGCCAACACAACGGAGATTATATCCCAGCATTTATTTTTTGGCGTAGTCGAACAACCTGACCAATAGATCGATCCAAAAATCGACGAATAATTGTCCGAAGCATGACAGTTTTATGAATTCAAACCCCTATTTTAGAAGGCAAAAATTTGACAATCCATAAACGTTTTCGAAAATTTGTTTAATGAGATTAGAAGACAACATATAGGAGTTCGAAAACCCACCGCTAGTTTTACTTTTCATTCATTAAACTCTTGTTAATTCGGTTTCAAAATTTAGGGAAAAACTGGTTTTTGCACTTCAAAATTATCAAAAACTTTTCGATACGACGTGCGCCCCGACAATCTGGGCGATATGGTCATGCACTATACGTATTTAAAGGCGCGTATGGATGTTGCTGACGTGTGGAAACTAATGGAACTCGATTTCGTTGCGTGTGCGCGACGAAATCAGTACGTATCCGTCAAGATATCCCCGTATCGACCTTTTGCAAACTCGGCCATAACTTTGTGTATAGTTGTCGGTTCGAGACGAAACATGCGCCAACAGGATCGTATCGAAATTCTGGTCATATATGCTAAGTTTTGTCCGATTCTCAGAAGGTCGACTGGAACGCCTATTTAGCGAGCCCGTGACCCGATCCAACAAACAATTTTGTGCACGGCTCATCGGAATCCAAAATTGGACATACCGTTGAGTTCGTCTCCTCAAATCAAACCCGTAGACATGTTTTTTGATGATTTTATAGACCATAGATATTGCCTCGCGCTTCGGTGCAAAACGGGTCAAACGACGGACATTATTTTGACCCGAAATTATAATTTTTCCCATGTTCCAGAATTGGACTTTTGGACGGGTGTTTCCTAGACATATCTTTTATTCCAAACACATTAGTGGTGTTTATTTCACCATCCGAGGACGTATGCAAGATTTGGCTTTCATCGCTTCACTATTCTAACGGTTCAAGTAATTTGACGTTGCCTTTTTGCACACAACTTCAGGCAAGATACTTTGCCATTAGCTGTTTATTTTACTTTAGCTCATATTCATGCATTTATTCATTATTTATTTTTTGCAAAATAAATTGTGATACATTGCATAAGTAGATAAATTTTTTACTATTTAGTTCTATTTCCTGCTAAGTACTATTTTCTTATATATTGAACTTAGAGTTAAGGGACCACCCTTTGTGTGCTGCATTCATAGGACTTGACACATTTTTACCAAGGAGTTGCGAGTCGCATGTAGAACTCGGACATGCGTGACTGGCTGGCCACCGGTACGTATAAGCCCTGCGATAGGAATACCGCTAATAGATGTCGCATGCTTAGTTTGACTTAGCGTTAATAGAGGTTTTGTGTTGTGGATGCAATATAGTAGGCATTGGGTGGGGAGGACAATACCTTAGGGTATGGGCTACTATGCACTTTACCTTTTGTAACCCGTGAGCTCCGCCGGAGACGCGGGTGAGATTACCCATGATTACTAACGGCCACTGGTGTTATGAGGAACGTTATGCTCTTATTGATTAGGCCTCTGGTGCCCCAAGGGGGGACCATGCCGATCCCATTTTAGCCAGGGCCCATGCATTGAAGGATGTCCTTAAAACTGCATTTACTTATCTTATCCGTTAGGTATGAGTACTTTTGGTTAGGGTACTTATATCTGACCGTGGCTTGGAACAATAACTTGTTACGGATTATTTTGCCACGTCTTGTCCTTGTTGGGTGTAGGTGTGGCTTACTACTCTGATGAGAAGGTATTGAAACTTATTGTGGTCCGGATACTATATTGGATTCACGACTTGGAAAGATATTTCATCGTGGGTTAGTGTATCATCTCCTATCCTTGTTTGGTTGGGAGAATGGTATGTTAATCCAAATGGTGAGGTATTGGACCATGTTATGATCCGATCTTACTTATTATTATTGAGCAGTTATATTCACTTTATATGGCATGATATTGTGTATCTTGTTACGTCCCTCTGAGGACCTGGTTATCTCTCCAGGTGTGTGCTCTTGTCTTTCACAGGTGATCTACCCGTGGCCGTGATCATCTCTATTCCTTCGAGGATGGTTGCACTTAGATCGTCTTCGCTTCGCTCGCCAAACTCATTTCATTTTTCATGTGTTTCTTCCCTTACTTGTTGGTAGTGGATTTGTCTCCGCCCAACATATTATATAAAAACATTTCATAGTTGATTATATGATATCTTTTATTCTTTCAATTTGTGGATGAGATTAGATTACTCTTGGTTTACTTCATTTTATAACTTATGTATTCATACGAGGTTTCCATATATTGGAGTATACTTCGTATGTATACAGCTGGCATGTCTACGTACCTAGTCCTACGTATTGTGGGACTTGGGCGTTACAATATTGAAATTGGTAGACTTAACCTAGGTTTGACTCGATTTGACCACAGTTGGCCAATTTGGCCCAAAAAGTCAACCTTAAGTCAAATTGATCTATTTTGACCCGGAAACCTAGTTTTGATCCAGAATTGACATAAAATGCATATTACACTCCAGATATCCATGTTTAACACACCTAAACAACAAATTAACATATATATATATATATATATATATATATATCATATTTTGGGTCTTTGTGATTCTACTTTGGGCCTCGATTCACATTTGTTGCTTAGGACCGTAGGCGAGTACATTCTATGATAGTTTCTATTATCTGATACATGTTATGATTCATGTATTTAGTGATGTTTTACTTGATTCCTGACACGATGGTCATACGAGTTAGTTGTTATAGTTCCTCTTTGATATACATATCGTTCTCATATCTCATTGTACATTTCGATCTCCTTGCTTATGTGTTGACACCATCGTGTGATATTGTGGATAGCCAATTTTATTGGATTGAGCTGTACTATTGTGATATTGTGAAAGGTCCCTGCACCAGGCGAGACGGCAGCGGAGGGACCGGCAAAAAGACGGAGAGGGGCCGAGGGCGAGATGGAGGAGGGAAGGGAGCGGGAAGGAGGTGGAGGAAGGCAGGACGAGGAGGAGGAGGGCAGGGAGATGGAAGGAGAAGGAGGGAGGTGGAGAGGATCGAGGGGGAGGCTGAGAAGAGCTAGAAGCTCAGGCTGCCAAGGGGCCGAACGAGCGGCTGCCGATAGCGGCAGAGATGCCATGAATGTGAGAACGACGAGGCGCCCGCCGCAGGAGGCAAATGGGGGAACCGGGGAGACGGTGGCCGCTAGAGGCAAAGTGCCCCGAGGACGCCCAGGGGAACCAGCGGGGAGGAAGAAGAAGACCTTTTTTAATGTGTTACACACACACACACACACACACACACACACACACACACATATATATATATATATATATATATATATAAAATATATATATATATAGGTAATGTATATAGGTAGGTAATATATATTGAATTAGGTAGACTTAACCTAGGTTTGACTCGATTTGACACAATTGTCCAGTTTGGCCCTAAAAGTCAGCATTAAGTCAAATTGACCTAGTTTAACCCCAAAAACCTAGTTTTGACCTGGACATGAGTTAGAATGCATATTACACTCTAGATATCCATGTTTAACACACCTAAACCCCAAATTAACTTGTATAACTCATAATTAAGGTCTTTTTGATTCCACTTTGGGTCTCGATTCACATTTGTTGCTCAGGACCGCAAGCGAGTACATTCTCTGATACTTGTTCTGATTCATGTATTTAGTGATGTTCTACTTGATTTCTGACACGATGGTCACACGAATTAGTTGTTATAGTTCCTCTTTGATATACATATTGTTCTCATATCTCATTGTACATTTTGATCTGTTTGCTTATGTGTTGACTCCATCTTGTGAAATTGTGGATAGCCAATTATATTGGATTGAGCTGTACTATTGATATTGTGGATAGCCAATTCTATTGGATATATTAAGCTGTACTATTGTGTATAGCCAACCATACGTTACCCGTATGATTGAGCTGTACTTTAGCGAACACCGTTATTCTTGTTGGAAATGATGATTTAAATACAGTTAGTTAAGTTTCTTTCGTGTCTAATTCATGCTCATTACGATGCTCTTATTACTCTGTCTTTTTATTCTTGTTACCTGATATACTAGATAGTTATCGTATAGTTCATTATGCTCATTATGTATTACACTCACTATTACTATTTTACAGCCTTTGTCATTTAACTAGAACTACTGTTCGAGTTTGTGCTTCGCTCCAATCCCGACTGGATATTTTTTTTCAGTTGACAAGCTCATGGATACATACCCTACCTATTACGGTGCTCAGGAGACCCAAGGGGTGGATCCTCCGACAGAGTAGCTTAGCTTTTTCTAGATGGTTGCTAGTTAGATAGTATTGCTATTACTGGATTTTTCTCCTGTTTTGATATATTTGAGATTTGTTATATATTTATTCGGGATGTGTACTTACTTATAGGCTTCTAGACTTTGTTGTATTTGACTTCTGATATTAAACTCTATTTCATCATTTCATCTTTTGTCTATTCGTGCTATCATCTTTCTTAGATATCTGTGATTAAGTATATGTTCTAGATGATATATTATTTCTCTGGGCGATGATGACATGTTATATCTCATATCCATTAGATGTTAGATATTACAGATGACCTATACAGCGTTCCACTGTCGATACTACAGCATAGGCTGTATATACCCATGTGCTCGTGCCCCTATATATATATATATATATATATAAGATAAGAAATAGAAAAACAATCAAGCAGGTGAATAGTACATACAGTACTGTTCACTCACCCCTAACCTCCCGATCCCACAGGAACCCGTAGAAAGAAAAAAAAAACATAAAACAAAACCCGACCCAATCCAACCAAATCAAATTAAATTACAAAATCTTTTTCAAATGCTACTCTACCTAATCCCTTAATGGTAATCAAATCAAATTTCTATTTAATCGAAGAAAAAAAAGAATCCTTCAATGTTCTTGGAAAATTTCCTAGTATCAAAACTCTCCTCGAGAGCTCGTTCTGATTTCAGGCAGCCCATGACTCATCATAGGCCTCCTGTGCGCCGCCCCGTACGACTGTGCATTCGCCCCGTCGCTGCACGCCGCCGAAACCACCAAAGTAGTAGCAGCTGCCGACTCCATTGTGCAGGCAGCGTACAGCAGCCCCGAATACCCTATTTTGTGATGCTCTTTCTTTCTCATCGTTCAACCGTTTCTCGATCCAGTTGAGCAGGTACATATACAACCTAACCGCCTTCGCATCCAATCAAATAGATTAAATTAAGTCGAAGTTAATTAGGTGAGAAATTGACCCAAATACTAGGAAAAATTAGTTTTTGTTTAAAAACAAAACACATGAAACCCATCACAAACCCTGTTTTGGAAAACAAATCATGGACATAATATTGATTAATTTCAAAATCCCCTTGGACAAGATTGTAGTCAATGTAACCAGCATCAAAATGATGCTTTTAGTTTAGAAATTTCTTGTCATTTACTGTTAAAATTTTGCTTCAAAAATCTCCGAAAACTATTTTTAAAAATATGAAAAAAATTCGATATGGAGTCCGACCTGACAAACCAGATGACTTGGTCACTAATCAATTGCATCGAAAGGTGCGTATGGAATTCGTGGACGTATGGATTTTAACAGCATTCGAATTGGTTACGTGTGCGCAACGAATTTGACAAGTATCCATCGAAGAATGCCGTATCGGCCAAAATACCTATTACTTTGAGCACACTCGTCACGTCACGATGAAACTTGTGCCATTGGTCTTGTAGCATTTTTTCTCGTCCTGTAAGCCATATTTAGTATGAATCTATGAATGTTGACCGGTTCACCGTTTTAGATGGCTTACGATTCAATCCAATGGACGATTTTGTGCATGGCTCACCGAGTAGCTTAGCTTTTTCTAGATGGTTGCTAGTTAGATAGTATTGCTATTACTGGATTTTTCTCCTGTTTTGATATATTTGAGATTTGTTATATATTTATTCGGGATGTGTACTTACTTATAGGCTTCTAGACTTTGTTGTATTTGACTTCTGATATTAAACTCTATTTCATCATTTCATCTTTTGTCTATTCGTGCTATCATCTTTCTCCTATCAAATAGATTAAATTAAGTCGAAGTTAATTAGGTGAGAAATTGATCCAAATACTAGGAAAAATTAGTTTTTGTTTAAAAACAAAACACATGAAACCCATCCCAAACCCTGTTTTGGAAAACAAATCATGGACATAATATTGATTAATTTCAAAATCACCTTGAACAAGATTGTAGTCAATGTAACCAGCATCAAATGATGCTTTTAGTTTAGAAATTTCTTGTCATTTACTGTTAAAATTTTGCTTCAAAAATCTCCGAAAACTATTTTTAAAAATATGAAAAAAATTCGATATGGAGTCCGACCTGACAAACCAGATGACTTGGTCACTAATCAATTGCATCGAAAGGTGCGTATGGAATTCGTGGGCGTATGGATTTTAACAGAATTCGAATTGGTTATGTGTGCGCAACGAATTTGACAAATATCCATCGAAGATTGCCGTATCGGCCAAAATACCTATTACTTTGAGCACGCTCGTCACGTCACGATGAAACTTGTGCCATTGGTCTCATAGCATTTTTTCTCGTCCTGTAAGCCATATTTAGTATGAATCTATGAATGTTGACCAGTTCACCGTTTTAGATGGCCTACGATTCAATCCAATGGACGATTTTGTGCATAGCTCACCGAAATTCAAAATTAGACATATGTTTGAGTTTGTATCGAAAAACTATACTTGTAGGCATATAATTTGGAGTATCCCGTCCCTATATCGTATCCTGTTCTCGGTCCATGGGCTGCACGAGAAAGGAACACTGTCGCCATCGATTCGGTCGAAACCGAAAGGTCGGGATAGATCGAATCGGTCGAATGGGAAGAGTTGAATTAAGATCCATTCTCCGTTATGGAATGGCTTCTCCAGAACCAAGTCTCATATTCAGCGGATTGTGCCTTAAGGATTGACTCTGCGGCTGAGTCGGGAGAGATCTCCCGTTGCTCTATTTTTCACGCCGCTTGAGTTGATTTTGACTTTTTTTTCTGAATGCGTTTTCGTGAATGTTTTCGATGGTTTTCATGGCTTGCATTTCGAACTCGCATTATCTATCGAACTTCTTGAATAATACAGTGTTCTAATCGGTTGCTTGTGCAATTTCAAGTAATCGCGTAGACAACGTCTAGCGCGACCAACAAGTTCTCTCGCCTCAAGAAAACTCAAGGTGAGTGGCTGATCTTTCTCTTCTCGACCCCTTCTTAGGTCAATCAATAATGTTTGTTGCGAATGAAAGCATAAATGCAAGGGCACAAACACGATAAAATGATCAAGTTTTCAAAGGAAATGTAGGCTATATCTTAATAAATAAAAATCAGTCATTCCATGGTCATGGACAACTTGTCGACAAGGTAAGCGTTTCTCCGCACGGCAACCTGGGGCCACGTTACCGTTGTGGCCAAGAAAGGAAACTATATTGTTGTGCTGGGTACGGGTTAGGCGGGGGACTTGCAGCGGGGCTCGCTACTCACGCTGAAAGGGCTCCGACTAACAAAAGCTAAAGGAGTCCAAGGTGGCTCTAGGAGGCAGTGACCAATCACACGTAGTATTGCACTTGGTATGTAAAAGATAATAATTGACAGGAAAGAACCTGGTAGGTTTCTTAATGCGCGATACGGTCCTCCGTAGGTAAGTTCCAACATGAATTTCATTATGCTTGTTATATGCTTGTCCAAATTTATTATGATGGTTAGAAACATTCATAAAATAAGTCATATAAACTTTTCAACCAAATGAGAGCTTGGAACTTAAGTAGCCATGCACCAGTACAAAGTGTAATATACTGATCCTCGCACTCCACGCAGGTACCCCGAACCAGAAAGGGTGTGCCACTTAAAGCTCAACGCGGCGCGAACACTTTTGAAGCCTCATTCATGAGTTGAAGGCTTGTTTCTAGAAATCCTTTAAAGACTCCGCATTCAGTCCAGAAGAAATGGCGTCTCGACTCCCCACTATTCCAGGTCCTCAGGAATATTTTGTTGTAAAAGGGGATTTAATGTATGGAACGACTATCTCATCAGTGTTCATAATTGAGTCATGTTATAGCCCACGCGGCAACGATTGTAATGGAGTCTTGTAAATAAAGTTTTATTATCAATAAAAACAAAAGTTTCCTTCATTTCAATGTGTTCAATTTCTCAGCGTACTCTATTTGATATTTTGTTTCAGATAACCTTATGACTATGCCTTGTGCGATCAAAACTTAGGTTCGCACGGCATCACGCCCGGGGGACGACTATCGATTCTTCGGAATCGGGACGAGACATAATGGTATACGAGCATGACTTACATCCTTTGGCCTCATGTCTAGAGTTTCAAACCTTTAACCTCGCATCGATGAGATAAGTTGTTCCATATAATGAGTGTGTAATATTTTGAGACTTATGTGTTTGTCTTCGTATTACAGAAGTGACAGAACCCGCGGCCGAGCAATAGCAGAGCGCTGGCTCGAGTAGTTCGCGGGCCGGAGCTTCTAACAATGCCATTGAGAGGATGCTGCGGATGATGGAGGCACAGCAGAAAGAGTTCGAGAAGCGACATCAACAAACGGAGGTACGACAATCCCAGTTCGAAGCTCGCTTCGACGCACAAACTAACCTGCAACAAAAATAGTTAGATACTCTGCAGCAGAGCGTCCAAAAAATTGTGGCCAAAGGAAACTCCGCGACTGTGCCTACTGTCACCGCGCCGATGGCCCAACTCGTCGACGCCGATCAAGAGGAGCCCGAGCGTCAACTGGCGACACCGAAGAGATACAACTTTGAAGTGTCAGAATTCAAGAAAGCATGCAGCACTTTCTTCAGCGGCATCGAAGACCCTTCTATTGCCATCGACTGGTTGTAAGAGCTGGAAGATCACTTCGAGCTCCTCGGTATTGAGGAATCAAAGCAAGTCGTCTGCGCACAATGTCACGACCCGCACCGAGTGTAGGGGCACGAGAAGTGGGTACATCCAGCCTACGCCGCAGTGTCGGCGGTAGAATGCTGTCCTAGGTTACTATCTAATCAATAACTCACGTAATTATATAATGTACTTGTCAAAATCTCTACTTCGAACGGAGGACAAGTATAGATATAATGAAATCTCAATCACAGTCTAAGCAAGATATGATAACACAAAAGTTTATAACTAAATACTAAACAACAACAAATATCAACTACTAAATAATAATATCTCAAGCAAACTCAAATACAAACTCATATCTCAAGTTATTACAATTCAAGTTCTAAAGCATGAAAACTAAACCAAGTCTACTAGCTAGTCTCTCGATCACTCCTGAGTGTCGGGGCCAAAGGTAGCTAAGCCATCTCCTGGTCCAAGGCAAGTAGGGAAAATGTCCTCAGGGCAATCATCTGTACTATTTTCAACAGGTCCAGTCAGGACAGTAACGAGCACAACTCATCTAGAAATCCCAAGTAAATGACAGAGAACTATAAAGCAGTTATAGACAGTTGTATTGATGAACATGGCAGTTTATATTCAGGTGTTGATGTAAAAAAGAATTATGGTACAAGAAAAGTAAGGTATAAAATAAGAGAAAAAACTTGGTAAGAAAGACTTAAAATAAGATCTAGCTGAACTAGAGTAACATGATAAGCCAGACAGTACAATATAAGTCGAGTGTAATCTCAATGTGAGTCTAATACAAGATGAGTCGAATGTGGTTCCAGTACAGTATGAGTCGAATGTGATTCTAATTATTGTTCTAATAAGGTGCTTCGAATAAGGTGGTACGAATAATGGTTCACATGATGTTCTAACAATGATTCGAATTAATTCTCCAAGTGTGTCTTAAAATACCGAGATCGACATGTAAACGGCTGTAGGTAATACGGTACACCACACAC
Source organism: Iris pallida (assembly GCA_029216955.1). Taxonomy (NCBI): domain Eukaryota; kingdom Viridiplantae; phylum Streptophyta; class Magnoliopsida; order Asparagales; family Iridaceae; genus Iris; species Iris pallida. The sequence goes on from JANAVB010032774.1 coordinate 94,021, forward strand.
TGATCAGGTGAGGGATGGCTATCGTTCGAATATCATTCACAGAGGGGTGGTTCGAATAGTAGGAACTGTCTACATATCAAATCAGTATTTCCCTGCCCAGTCTAATACAAATGAGTCGATAATCTAACAAATAAGACGAATACAAGTTCAACCGGCACATGAAGATGCGAATAGGCGGTTCGAATAGTTAAAATTATACCAGTAAGTATCTGCGTTGCATGCATGAATTCAGAAATTGAATACGTGTTGTAACAGAGAATCAAATAGAACTAACTAGAACTGAAGTACAGTAATTGACAAGTAAATGAAAGAACTATCAGAGAATGTACTTGCCTGACACTCTGAAGAGAGTAGTGTAATATTAGATGTCTGTACGGGAGTCACAACGTCCTAAATAGAGCAATATGGGTTATCATGTGTTTAAAATAAGGTAAATGAAGTTTACGATGCAATCTACATAATTTCTAAGCCAATCTAGGTCAAAGTCAACTCTCTGTCAACTATGGGTCAAGCCAAGTCAATATCTAGTCAAACTAGGTCAACAACAAGGCTATCTTGGTCAACTGGTTAAACATATAATAGCAAGGGTCAATGGTCAACTATTGGTCAACTTTTGGGTTGGTCAACTAAGTCAATCTTAGTCAAATGGGTCACTAACTAGGTCAATCTCTATAAGGCTAACTCAAAACCAAACCATAGACTAGGATATCCTAGGATACCATAATATATATCATATATACATATAAATGTATATATACCCAATATCTGTAGCCCTAGACATACATAAGCCTATCAAACAAACAACATACATATACCTATCTATCACATATATACATCAACTATATATCCATGAATATATACATAGAAATCATATATGTATATATCTACATATATATAGGTATCACAACATTAGACTCTCAAAACCCATACTTATGTCCAAAGTATACTCTACATGTAGCTATAGGATATATATATATATATATATATATATATATATATATATATATATATATATATATATTAAAAATATATATATATATATATATATATATATATATTGATATCCTCAATATAAACTTCTTCAAAACTCTAGTCCAAATAAACTGGACACACAACAAGGGCAGGACAAGTAAATACAGTGGTGTGTGGATATGTGTGTGACAGATAAAGAAGTGTAGGCAAGGTAATGTGAAGGGGGTGTGCAGGGAAGCATCAATGCAAGCAGTGTGATGTTCAGTTGGCTCCTTGTAGTGCCAGGCCAGGCACAGGCCTAGTCTAGTTAATTCTTGCCTACTGCCCTCTTATGTTGCTACTGCTGCTATGAAACATGTTACTGCTACTGTTGCTACTAGCCAACAGTAGCAAGGCTACTACTCTCATGTCCCCTCTTCCACTCTCTAATCTCTCATGAAACCACACACACAAACACCCTTACCCTCTAATAACCTATAAACTGAATTAATCTATCCAATCACCTATTTCTAACAACTTTTTTACTGTTACTATCACACAAGGTGATACTTACAATTGGACACTTCACATAGAGCCATACATTGGCCTCACCTAGGATACATCACATTCATGTCCTCTCTTCCCAGTTCACATAGATACCAGTAGACAGTCCCCACACTCTGACCATCCCTTGTACAACCACTCAATAGCCAAAGGCTAAGTGGCCTAAGGTCTGAAACAAAGGGGCTAACCCCTCTGTTACACTTGATACACTGCTCATTCAAGGAATCTCTGATACAAACAACCACTGACTGACACTTACAGTTCTAACTAATCCTAACTATACTAACTCTAATATACTCACTTAAAACCCAACTCCCCATCATATTTCTTCTCATCCCCATGAATTTAATCAAAACTCATGAACTCTCTAATACACTAACTGTCACCCAGTCATATATATAGATGCAAATAAAATCTACAACAGCCTATATGACAAATGTATTCATATAAATCATGCCCCAACTTAACTGAACAGAGCCTATATACATAGTATCCCTCAACTCAAACAAATAGATCCCCAATTTCAGTTCAAAGTCAACTAGTCTATTTATATTCGAAACCCAACAATCATGAAAACCAAAATTCAAACTAAAACCCAAAATCGAAGTATGTCAGTAGTGTACAGTCATAGGTTATACTCCACGTGTCTAGGGGAGTCAAATGTGTCCAAGAATCTGGACATAAAGTGTCCAATTTACAGTCGAACACACATCCAGGAATGTGCACAAAACTGTCTCGTGCAGTGAGGACATGGGCTTATGGACACGACACAGTGTTCCAGTGTCCTCGTGCTTGTACATACGTGTAGAGGGAAAATAGGGCTAGGTTTGGGTCACTCTGCACAGTGTCTAGGTTGTGTCGTGTCCTCGTTTGGATCATGTATCAGAGGGAGATTTTCGTGAGTGCAGTATTAGTGGAGAATCAGTGCGAGAAAAATTTCTCTCGAACCACTTGAAGATATCACCCCAAACTTTGTGTGCGTGATGTCAGTGTATGCCCCCACGTGTCCACCAAAACTCGTGTCATAATAATCCATGTCGTGTCCTGTGTCTACCCCGAGCAGCAGGGGAGCTGCACGAGCCCCGTGCGTGTCTCGTGCTTGAGGTGCGTGTCCATTTTGGACACGAATACATCCCCAAATCGTGCTCAGTTAATTTGATATAAAATATAGACCTAATTAGCTACAAATACATTAATTAGTTTTATAAATTACTAAAATCCATTTCTATGTGGCATTTTACCAAACACTTCTTTAAAAACACCGATACGTGTCCGATACGGACACGAAATGGACACAAATTCCTACCAAACTTGGGCTACACCTAGGGGAACCCTAAATAAATGCATCTATGGGAAGAAATCAAGAATTTATTAGTGTTTGTCGGGTTTTACCTATTGAGAGTTCAAACTCAATTTAAAGAGCCACGACTTGACGACTTCCTCGATTTGCTATTGTTCAAACGTCCTCAAACCTTGCTAGCAAGCCTCCACAAGTCATCTTTACTGTTGGGGATGATGATGATGCAATTGATTTGACTCAATTTAGACTCAATTTGGATATTAGAGGAAGAATTTAGGGAAGAAAAATTAGGGCTTCCCTATTGTGTAAAAAGAGACAAGATCCTTAATAGTTTGCTATTTAAAGAGGGGGGAGGGGCACTTGATGGCTGGTCATTAGATGAATTAGGGTTACTTTTTACATGTAGATGAGTGGTTAGGACTTGTCCACCCAATTCCAAGCCTTCCTATTGGTTCAATTAGTCCTAAGGCATTCTTTTTCACAAATATCCTAAGGGGTAAATATCCTACTTAGAAATATCTTGATATTGTTAATCTTGTCATTTACTAGGTTATCCTAATCAAGACTCTAAGCTCAAGGCTAATCCAGATTAGGCTAAGATTCTAGGTCAAGTCTCAACCTAACAATTAGCACATATTTAATTAATAAAAATTATTTTCATTAAAAGTCAAAAATGACCAAGATACCTTAGGCTAAAAATTGGTAATTTGAAATTATAATCACATGACTAGGCTACCATGGTCATGGGTAGTCTCTAGGCTTAGCAATTATAGGATTACACTAGTTAACCATCAAAATCACCATTCAACATTTTAAATAGTTTTAAATTAATTAAAAATCACTAAAAATCACAATATGATTTAAATATCATTATTAAATGATTGATGATCGTATCCCCTTTTAGGTTAAACCCCCAATAATCAAGGTCAATAGATAACATGCAATCATAGTCCTACTGGTCGTGATGCCACAGTCTTGAACAGGGTAACTACGGTATCTAGCATATCACAAGAATATCCTGACAGGTACTAATGGAATCACACATGAAGATGGAGAAGAAGAACAAGAAGGACAAACCTGCTAACCCATTACCTGCAGCGTCGGTCTCCTCGTCCGCCAGTGCAAAAGCTCTACCCCTCTGGGCATGGTGCTACACTACTTGTGTCCTAACTCCCTCTCTCTGACCCGGTGCTTTGTCATATGATGGTGCAGTAGGGCAATCCCTGACCTGATGAGCAGCGGATCCACAGAACATACCAACCTTCTGCCTCCTATAACAAGTCTCCCAAGCATGCGCTGCCCTCTTGCAGTAAGCACAAGTCTGCACCTTGCGGTCCTATCCTCTAGGCTGATGTTGTACGTGCTGTACTATCACTGGTGCCTGCATCTACTGAATCTGTACGTGAGGCCTCTTGGCCGGACCACCACTACTACTGGGTATATGACTATCTCGACCCCTCTTTAGTTTCAGCCCTAGATTATCCTCTGCTGCCATAGCTCCTGCTAAGATCTCTGCGAAAGAAGCATCTCTGTCACTCTTAGTCAATAACAGAACCTCTTTGATCAAACCTCGGCGGAACTTCCTCGCCTTCGTCTTCTCGCTCAAGTCCTCAATGAATCTGCCCAGCCGGAAGAACTCTCAAGCATATTCCCCGACTATCTGGTTTCCCTGAACCAGGATCTCAAACTGTGCCTTTATGCCTCCAAGTGCTACGTCTGGAAAGAACTGCTCCTTGAATAGCTCCTTGAAGGCTGCCCAAGTCTGTCCCTCGGTTCCCACTCGAGGGTCTGTCTGGTACCAGGTGCGGGCCAGGTCCTACATCTGGTTGTCTGTCGCCTCTATCTGAAGTCGGACTGGTATCTCTTCTAGCCGAAATATCTCCTCGATGTACTCTATCCAGTCATCTACATAGTGATGCCCTCTGTACCAAGTAAATCCCTCGAACGCATCTTCTGAAACTCCTGGATGCACGGTGTCCTCTGATGGCACTGATGTGTCTGTACTGGCCCCTGGATGGTCACCATCTCCCCTGTCGTCTATACCAGCTGGTGAGCCTCATCTATACCCTGATGGAAGTCGGCAGTCTGACGCTGCTACTGCTGGTAGGACTCCCGAATCCTCTCTACAAAGGAAAATAGGTGGGCAGCATCAACCAATCCTGCAGGTGATTGCTGATGTTGCTACTGAAACATCTCAGGAATAACTGGGGTCGTCCTCCGAACAGGTGGAGGCATACCCCCAAAGGCTACAGTTTTTCCTGTCTGATTAGGAACAGAAGGTGCTACAGTCCCAGCGTCCTACTGCACTGGACGAGAGGTGGCAGATCCCTCTCCAGCGACTGCTGTACCAGAGCGATGTAATCGTGTCTCCACCATCCTGAAGACAGATCAAACAAGAAAGTCAACACTGAGCAGGAACCAATATAATCAAGAGAGGACAGTTTATTTCAAGAAGGCAAATCAGTAAGATGTGTAGATGGCATGAATTTAAGCTGAATTTTCCCTAACTGTGATTGAGTACCTAACCGTTTAAAACCTATCTCTCAATCCTACCACAGGCTGTAATGATACTCTAGTTCGAATACCACTACATAAAATCGACCTGCACGGGCCACCACTAAAAATGTGTCACGACCCCCACCCAGTATAGGGGCACGAGAATTAGGTACGTCCAGCCTACGCCGCTGTGTCAGCGGAAGAACGCTGTCCTAGGTTACCATCTAATCAACAACTCACTTAATTATATAATGTACTTATCAAAATCTTAACTCCGAACGGAGGACAAGTATAGGTATAATAAAATCTCAATCACAGTCTAAGCACAATATGATAATACAGAAGTTTATAACTAAAGACTAAACAACAATAAATATCAACTACTAAATAATAATATCTCAAACAAACTCAAATACAAACTCATATCTCAAGTTATTGCAATTCAAGTTCGAAAACATGAAAACTAAACCAAGTCTACTAGCAAGTCTCCCGATCACTCCTGAGTGTCGGGGCCAAATGTAGCTAAGCCATCTCCTGCTCCAAGGCAAGTAGGGCAAATATCCTTAGGACAATCATCTGTAATATTTTCAACAGGTCCAGTCAGGACAGGAACGAGCACAACTCATCTAGAAATCCTAAGTAAATGACAGAAAACTATAAAGCAGTTATAGACGATTATATTGATGAACATGGCAGTTTATATTCAGGTGATGATGTAGAGAACAATTAAGGTTCACGAAAAGTAAGGTACAAAACAAGAGGAGAAACATGGCAAGAAAGAATGTAAAACAAGATCTAGCTGAACTAGAGTAACATGATAAGTCCAAAAAGTATAATGTAAGTCGAGTGTAATCTCAATGTGAGTCGAATACAAGATGAGTTGAATGTGATTCTAATCATTGTTCTAATAAGGTGATTCGAATAAGGTGGTACGAATAATGATTCACATGATGTTCTAATAATGATTCGAGTTAATTCTCCAAGTGTGTTTTAAAATACCGAGATCGACATGTAAACGGCTGTAGGTAATATGGCACACCACACACTGATCAGGTGAAGGATGGCTATCGTTCGAATATCATTCACATAGGGGTAATTCGAATAGTGGAAAATGTCTGCATGTCTAATCAGTATTTCTCCGCCCAGTCTAATACAAATGAATTCATAATCCAACACATAAGACGAATACAAGTCCAACCAGCACATAAAGATGCGAATAGGTGGTTCGAATAGTTGAAGTTAGACCAGTAAGTATGTATGTTGCATGCATGAATTCAAAAATTGAATATGTATTGTAACAGAGAATCAAATAAAACTAACTAGAACTGAAGTACAGTAATTGACAAGTAAATGAAAGAACTATCAGAGAATGTACTCGCCTGACACTCTAAAGAGAGTAGTTTAATATCAGATGTCTGTACCAGAGTCATAATGTCCTAAATAGAGCAATATGGGTTATAATGTGTTTAAAATAAGGTAAATGAAGTTTACGATGCAATCTACATAATTTCTAAGCCAATCTAGGTCAAAGTCAACTCTCGGTCAACCCTGGGTCAAGCCAAATCAACATCTAGTCAAACTAGGTCAACAATAAGGACTACCTTGGTCAACTGGTCAAACTTAGGCAAGCAAGGTCAATTGGTCAATAGTCAACTATTGGTCAACTTTAGGGTTGGTCAACTAAGTCAATCATAGTCAAATAGGTCACTATCTAGGTCAATCTCTATAAGGCTAACTCAAAACCAAACCATAGACTAGGATATCCTAAAATACCATAATATATATCATATATACATATCAATGTATATATACCCAATGTCTGTAGCTCTAGACATACATAAACCTATCAAACAAACCATATACATATGCCTATCTATCACATATATACATCAACTATATATCCATGAATATATACATAGGAATCATATATGTATATATCTACATATATATAGGTATCACAATATTAGAATCTCAAAACCCACAATTATGTCTAAAGTATACTCTACATGTAGCTATAGGATATATATATTGATATCCTTAATATAAACTTTATCAAAACTCTAGTCCAAATAAACTAGACACACAACAAGGGCAGTACAAGTAAAATACAGTGGTGTATGGATATGTGTGTAACAGATAAAAAAGTACAGGCAAGGTAATGTGAAGGGGGTGTGCAGGGAAGCATCAATGCAAGCAGTGTGATGTTCAGTTGGCTCCTTGCGGTGCCATACCAGGCACAAGCCTAGGTAAGTTAATTCCTGCATACTGCCCCCTCATGTTGGTACTGTTGCTATGAAACATGTTGCTGCTACTGTTGTTACTAGCCAACAGTAGCAAGGGCTACTACTCTCAAGTCCCCTCTTCCACCCTCTAATCTCTCATGAAACTACATATATAGATGTAAATGAAATCTACAACAGCCTATATGACAGATGTATTCATATAAATCGTATCCCAACTGAACTGAACTGAGCCTATATACATAGTATCACTCAACTCAAACAAATAGATCCCCAATTTTAGTTCAAAGTCAACTAGTATATTTACATTCGAAACCCAACAATCATGAAAACCAAAATTCAAACTAAAACCCAAAATCGAAGTATGTCAAGAGTGTATAATCATAGGGTATACTCCACGTGTCTAGGGGAGTCAAACATGTCCAAGCATCTGGACACAAAGTGTCTAATTTACAGTCGAACACAAAGCAAGGAATGTGCACAAAACTGTCTCTTGCAGTGAGGACACGGGCTCGTGGACACGACACAGTGTCCCAGTGTCCTCATGCTCGTGCATACATATATAGGGAATATAGGGCAAGGTTCGGGTCACCCGGTACAGTGTCTAGGTTGTGTCGTGTCCTCGTTTGGGTCGCGTATCAGAGGGAGATTTTTGTGTGTACAATGTTAGTGGAGAATCAGTGCGAGACAAATTTCTCTCGAACCACTCGACGATATTACCCCAAACTTTGTGTGCGTGTTGTCAGTGTATGCCCCCACGGGTCTACCAAAACTCGTGTCATAATAATCCGTGTCGTGTCCTGTGTCAACCCCGAGCGGCAGAGGAGCCGTACGAGCCCTGTGCGTGTCTCGTGCATGAGGTACGTGTCCATTTTGGACACAAATACAACCCCAAATCGTACTCAGTCAATTTGATATACAATACAGACCTAATTAGCTACAAATACATGTAATTAGTTTTGCAAATTACTAAAATCCATTTCTATGTGGCATTTTACCAAACACTTCTTTAAAAACACCGATACATGTCCGATACGGGCACGAAATGGACACGAATTCCATCCAAACTTGGGCTACACATAGGAAAACCCTAAATGAATGCATCTATGGGAAGAAATCAGAAATTTATTAGGGTATATAGGGTTTTACTTATTGAGAGTTTAAACTCAATGTAAAGAGCCTCGACTTGACGTCTTCCTCGATTTGCTATGGTTCAAACATCCTCAAACTTTGCTAGCAAGCCTCCACAAGTCTCCTCTACTGTTGGGGATGATGATGCAATTAATTTGACTCAATTTGGACACAATTTGGATATTAGGGGAAATAATTTGGGGAAGAACAATTAGGGCTTCTCTATTGTGTAAAAAGAGGCAAGATCCTTAATAGGTTGCTATTTAAAGAGGGGGGCATTGATGGTTGGTCATTATATGAATTAGGGTTAGGTTTTACATGTAGATGAGTGGCTAGGGCTTGTCCACCCAATTCCAAGCCTTTCTATTGGTTCAATTAGTCCTAAGACTTTCTTTTTCACAAATATCCTAAGGGGTAAATATCCTACTTAGAAATATCTAGATATTGTTAATCTTGTCATTTACTAGGTTATCCTAATCAAGACTCTAAGCTCAAGGCTAATCTAGATTAGGCTAAGATTCTAGGTCAAGTCTTAACCTAACAATTAGCACATATTTAATTAATAAAAATCGTTTTCATTAAAAGTCAAAAATGACCAAAATACCCTTTGGCTAAAAATTGGTAATTTAAAATTCTAATCATGTGACAAGGCTCCCATGGTCATGGTTAGTCTCTAGGCTTAGCAATTCTAGGGTTACACTAGTTAACCATGAAAATCACCATTCAATATTTTAAATAGTTTTAAATTAATTAAAAATTACTAAAAATCACAATATGATTTAAATATCATTATTAAATGATTATAATATAAAAATTCAAAATTGCCCTTATTTCTAAAAAGTGGGTGTTACACACAACTTCAACTACGGTTGAACGCGCACGACTGGTGGGCCATGCGCAAACGAACGATCCGACGCGACAACAACACAGCGCCGATCTTTTGGGCAACGTTCCACAAAGCTTTTGAAGTCGAGTACCTTTCGTCAGCCATTCGCCAAGCGAAAGAAAATGAGTTTATGTAGTTGAAACAAGGGAACCGAGCAGTACAACAGTACGCAGCAGAGTTCAACAGATTGTCCAAATTTGCTGGTGCGTTTCTCCACTAGAGGAGTGTCATGTGTGACATTTCGAAGTTGGTCTACGGCCCTCTATTGCTGCTCATGTAACGGTCCTGGAGTACGAAACCATGGGCATGGCTCTGAATCATGCTCTGCACCTTGAGAGCCAATACCCTTCCATTACTGCCGACGTTGTGTACCACTCCAATTACAAACATCCTAGCTATACGGGAGGCAACAACTACGCGTCAAAGCATCCAAATAATGGTGGCTATAAGGGTTAGAAAATGATACCTCAGTAAGCAAATTGTAGTCAAGTTGGACACCATGCCAGCCACTGCTTTGCCCCTAAGGTAGATTGCTTCGCTTGTAGACATAAGGGTAACTTCGCTCGAAACTGCCCAAATTCTTGACTGAGTTGCAACGTCCCACCACAACAAAATTGTCAAAAGAATCGAGGACATGCACCCCGATCTCCTCAGCCCACCCAACCCAACCAAGACCAGGCATCCTAATGCTCAAGGGCACATCTTTGCCATGATTCGAGATGAGACGTTCACCTCCGACACGGTGGTGACCGGTGTATTGAATTTCAATAATGTACCGGCTCGTGTGTTATTTGATTCAGGTACTTCGTATAGTTTTATATCGGTGAACTTCGCCGTCGAGTACAAATTTTCTATAATATCGTTAGATCTCGATTTTAGTGTAAGTATGCCTTCGGGTGTGCCAATACTCATAAATTTAGCCTGTGGGAAGGAATCATATGTATTGGGGATCAAAAGATCGGTCTTGATGCGATAGTTCTAGATATATAGGACTTCGACATCATACTGGGTATGGATTGGCTTGGTCCTTGCAATGCTACCATCGACAGCACAGGAAAGAAGGTCACCTTTCGCATACCTGGAGTGCCCGAATTCTGTTATTTTTGTGGTTTAGCATCGTCGATCTGCATGGTGATCTCGACAATTTTTGCTCGGAAGCTGCTTCATTCAGATACGAAGGCTACTTGGCATCCGTTCGTGACATGTGACAGGATGGTGCAAACGTGGGTCAGACCGACATTGTGGTAGAATTCCCAAACATGTTCGGGACGAGCTACGCGACATACCGCCCGATCGAGAAATCGAGTTCACTATCGACACATTCCTTAACACTCGGCCGATCTCAAAAGCTCCATACAGAATAGCCCCTACAGAATTGAAAGAACTGAAGGTACAACTACAGGAATTACTTGATAAACGATTTATCCGTCCGAGTGTCTCACCGTGGGGTGCACCCGTGGTATTTGTGAAAAAGAAGGATGGATCGATGCGGCTCTGCATCGACTATCAGAAATTGAATAAGGCCCCCGTTCGGAACAAATACCCATGCCCCGCATCGATGACTTGTTTGACCAGCTCCAAGGTGCAACGGTGTTTTCGAAGATTGATTTGCGATCAGGTTATCACCAACTCAAAGTCAAGTAAGATAATGTATTGACGTCTGCCTTCCGCACTCACTATGGCCACTACGAGTTCTTGGTAATACCCTTCGGTCTGACAATTGTTCTTGTCGTCTTCATGGATCTGATGAATCGGGTGTTCCGTCCGTTCGTTGATAAATTCGTAGTAGTCTTCATCGACTGACATCCTCGTCTACTCGAAGGATCGAGTAGCAACTATACAGAACACCTGCGGACGGTACTCTAAACCCTTTGAGAGAATCAGTTGTATGCGACGAGGAGCAAGTGCGAATTCTGGCTGAACAACGTCTCATTTCTCGGGCACATCATCTCCGTTGTGGGCATCTCAGTCGATCTGAATAAAGTCGAGGCATTTATTGATTGGAAACAACACACATCAGTTAGCAAAATTCGAAGCTTCCTAGGCTTGGCGGGATACTACCGACGCTTTGTGAAGGACTTGTGAAGATTGCATCGCCATTGACTCGTCTTACCCAAAAAGGAGTCGCATTCGAGTGGTCTGACGACTATGAAGCTTCCTTCCAGGAGCTCAAATGATGGCTCATCTCGGCCCCGATACTTGTTCTTCCTAAAGGGTATGACGGATTTTAATCCTCAGCAATGCTTCTGGCTAGGGCTTGGGGTGTGTGCTCATGCAGCAGGATAAGGTGATATCTTTTGCTTTCCGACAGTTGAAGTCGTACGAGAAAAACTACCCCACGTACGAACTAGAACTAGCGGCGATTGTGTTTGCGTTGAAGCTGTGGCATAACTATCTTTATGGCATGGCATGCATAATTTATACAGACCACAAAAGTCTCACGTATCTGTTCACCCATAAGGAACTGAATTTGCGGCAGAGACGATAGCTCGAACTAATCAAAGACTACAACTTATCAATCGACTACACGCCGGGCAAAGGAAATATTATAGTGGATGCTGAGCTGGAAGTACTTAGCTTCGTTATGCATCAACAATCGATGCTGTGTGACTTGGAAGTAACGGGTATTGAATTCTGAGTTTGTTTCAGAGATGTGAAACTGGCGCAACTGCGGCTGGAACCGAGCTTATTGTAGAGAATCAAGTCTGCTCAAAAGGATGACCCATACTTGGAGAAGATGCGGAAGCTGATATCAACAAAGAAAGCGTCCAACTTTGCAGAGGACGAGCCAGGAGTGTTGCGAGTGAAGGGTCGGCTATGCGTTCCGGATGACACAGAACTTAGAAAAAAGATAATGTCAGAGGCGCATTATGCAAAATATTCCTTGCATGCTGGTAGCACCAAGATGTATAAGGACCTCCGCATTGTCTTTTGATGGCACGGCATGAAGAGGGATGTAGCGCTCTATGTCGAAGTGTATGGCCTGTCAGCAAGTTAAAGCTGAGCACCAGCGACCGGGCAGGAGATGCAGAACCTTGCCGTTCTAGAGTGGAAGTGGGATCATGTCACTATGGACTTTGTTGTTGGCTTGCTGAGGACACCGCGGGAAATAACGCCGTCTGGGTCATCGTCGATCGACTAACCAAGTCCGTGTACTTCGTAGCCATTAAAGTTACTTAGAGCGTCGACCGCTTTGCTCAGATATACCTTGATAAAATAGTTCGGCTGCACGGGGTCCCAGTATCTATCGTCTCGGATCGGGATGGATGGTTCGTGGCACGCTTCTATGGTAGCCTTCATTCAGCATTGGGGACCAAGTTAAAGTTTAGCTCAGCTTATCACCCTCAGACTGATGGCCAAACAGAGCGGGTGAACCAGATTCTCGAGGACATGTTATGACTTTGTACGATCGACTTAAAGTTGCCGAAGTTGTATATAATAATAGTTATCAGTACAACATCCAAATGATGCCGTATAAAGCCTTGTACGGCCGGAAGTGCAGATTGCCCATTTACTGGAATAAAGTCGGGGATCGGCAGATACTTGGCCCAAAATTGGTGGAGTAGACAATGCAGAAGGTCAAGTTGATATGAGAGAGATTGAAGATAGCACATAGTCGGCAAAAGAGCTATGCCGACATGCATCGACGCCCCCTCGAATTCTCGGAAGGCGACCATATATTCCTGAAAGTGACGTCCATGCATAGAGTTACCAGATTCAGCACGAAAAAAAAGTTGAGCCCAAGATTTGTTGGTCCGATCGAAATATTAATGTGAGTCATCCCAGTAGCTTACCAAATCACTTTATTGCCTACATTTTCGGAGGTACACAATGTCTTCCACGTTTCATAATTGTAAAAGTACATGCACGATCCGAGCCATATAGTAGATTTGGGTCTGCTGAATCTGAAGGCAGACTTGTCATTTATCGAAGAGCCTGTACAAATCTTGGAGCGCAAAGATAAACTTCTCTGCAACCGTGTTATTCCTCTCGTCCGTGTCCTTTGGAGAAACTATTCGGTCGAGGAGTCGACGTGGGAGCTTGAGTCAAAAATGAAGGAAAATTTTCCTTCATTGTTCTCGTAGAGGTAGGTTCTATTCTTAAGTTTCAAGGATAAAACTTTTTTTCTTAGTTGGTTATGGTATAGTGCCCCGTCCCTACATCGTGTCCCATTCTTCTTCCACGGGGTACACAAGAAAGGAACACTGTCGCCATCGTTTCGGTCGAAACCAATAGGTTGGGATCGATCAAATCGGTCGAACGGAAACGGTTGAAGTAAAATCCATTCTCCGTTATGGAATGGCTTCTTCGGAACCAAGTCCCATATTCAGCGGGTTGCACCTCAAGAATTAACTCTACAGCTGAGTCGGGAGAGACCTCCCGTTGCTCTATTTTTCATGCCGCTTGCGTTGGTTTTGGCTTTGGTTTCTGAATGCATTTTCATTAATGCTTTTGATGGTTTTCATGGCTTACATTTCGAATACGCATTTTTTATCGAACATCTTCAATAATACATTATTTTAATCGATTGCTTGTACGATTTCAGGTAATCACGTAGGCGACGTCTAGTGCAACCAACAAGTTCTTTCGCCTCAAGCAAACTCAAGGTGAATGGCTGACCTTTCTCTTCTAGACCCCTTCTTAGGTCAACCAATAATGTGTTGCGAATGAAAGGATAAATGCAAGGGCACGAACACGATAAAATGATTATGTTTTCAAAGAAAATGTAGGCTATATCTTAATAACTAAAAATCTATCTTTGCACGGTCATGGACAACTTGTCGACAAGGTGAGCATTTCCCCGCATGGCAACCCGGGGCCACGGGACCGTTGCGGCCAAGAAAGGGAACTATATAGCTGTGCTGGGCACGGGTTAGGTGGGGACTTGCAGCGGGGCTCGCTACTCACGCTGAAAGGGCCCCGACTAACAAAAGCTAAAGGAGTTCAATATGGCTCTGGGAGCTAGTGACCAATCACACGTAGTATTGCACTTGGTATATAAAAGATAAAAATTGACAGGGAACGGCATCGTAAGTTTCTTAATGCACGACACGGTCCGTCGTGGGTAAGTTCCAATATGAATTTTATTATGCTTGTCCAAATTTATTAGGATCGTTAGAAACATTCATAAAATAAGTCATATAAACTCTTCAACCAAATGATAGCTTGAAACTTAAGTTGCCACTCACCAGTACGAAGTATAATGTACTGATCCTCGCTCTCCACGCAGGTACCACGAACCAGAAAGGTTGTGCCACTTAAAGCTCAAGGAGGCACGAACACTTTTGAAGCGTCGTTCGTGAGTTGAAGGCTTATTTCTCAAAATCCTTTGAAGACTTCGCATTCAGTCCAGAAGAAATGGTGTCTCGACTCCCCACTATTCTAGTTCCTTGGGAATATTTTATTGTAAAAGGGGATGTAATGTATGGAACGACTATCTTATCAGTGTTCATTTTGTATTCGAGTCATGTTACAGCCCGCACAGCAATGATTGTAGTGGAGTCTTGTAAATAAAGTTCTATTATCAATGAAAACAAAAGTTTCTCTCATTGTAATATGTTCAATTTCTCTGCGTACTCTATTTGATGTTGTGTTTCGAATAACCTTATGACTATGCCTTGTGCGATCGCAACTTAGGTTCGCATAGAATCACGCCCGGGGGATGACTATCGATTCTTCGGAATCGGGGCATGACATAATTGGCTGACTTTAGAGACGGTAGAATTTAGCACGTTTTTCGGTACAAATACATGTCCAACGATGGACACCTTTTTGATCCAAAATTATTATTTTATCCCTTTATCCATAATTGGACTTATGGGTAGTCTATCTTAGAAACTTTTCTTATTCCAAAAACATTGTTGATACTTATTTTATCATCCGGACGCTTACGAAAGTAGAACTTTTATTGTTTTTTGATGTGAAGAGTTAGTTCACTGGACGTTGTCGATTCTACACACCACCTCCAGACATGATATCTCGCCACTATTTACTGATTATTTACTATCATTTTAGTATGTTTATTTCTTTTATTTATTTATTTATTTGTTTTATATTAAATTGTATGTCCAAGTCATACTTTGGTACACACGACCGAGTTAGCCATTTTTGTTGCTTTTACTTATTTCATGCATGTTAACTTAGTTTTAGAGGACCACCATATTATTGTGAGATATTGGTACATCTCCTTTGGCTATGTCACTTGTGTCCCACAGGTTATGAGACTCAAAAAGTATTCAAATTTGTGTATTCGTTGGCCACTTGTACGTATAGGAATTGCTTTAGCTTATAACTGCTAGTTGAATTGCATTATAGAAGACTTATAGTTATTAGTATAACATGTTATAGATACAACATGGATAGAAGAACTGGGCAGGGATGACATATACTATACGATTGGGCAATATCGTGTCGGGTCGGGTCGTGTCGGTCTTGCTAGTGACTCATTTGGCCACTACCCGTGTATTTGCTAGTGATTCTCTCAGGAGGACTACCCGTGAGTGCTACCCGTGTAACCGTGGTTAGTATGTCTGCCCTTGTGTTGAGTATTGTTCTAAAATGTATTTACACGTAGAGTAGTTAGGTGACCCTATACCTGACCAAGGCATGGGACGATATTTTGTCATGGTATAGTGTGCCACACCTTGTCCTTAATTTATTGTAGGTGTGGGTCACTGTATTGATGATGGAATACTGGATCGTGTTGTGGTTCACTGTTTGACTTGTGACATATTTATATTCAGTATATCGTTGCATGTTTTTTTGTATCTTGTTACATCCAACTTAGGACCTGGTAAACTATCAAGGTATAGACGATCAGGACTTTCATAAGAGTACGGACCAGACGCTTCATTCTCTATCAAGGTGGTCTTAGCTTCCGATGACAACTGACTCTTTTAGAGTGATATACTTCTAGTTTCTACTATTTATTCTTTATTTCTGGAGGTCGAGCTATATTTACCTTTCTGGTTTGACTAGTTGCTTAGTATTGGATTTGTCTTCACCCGACTATTTTACCACTTGACTCTCTTTGTTTATTATTGGACTATTCTTTTAATTGTTCGATGGATGAGATATAGAATTTCCTGTGACTATTGTTATTATGATTAAATTACATATTATGTATGTATTAAGAGATTAAATATATTGTAGTATTCTTATTATACCTACAACTAGCATGTACGTATTCCTAGTCCTACATAATTTTAGACTGGGGCGTTACATATTTTTGTAGTGGGCCATGCAGGTCAAAAAAATATTATTTTGGTTACACTACTGTATCGAACAAGCCTGCATATAGGATTAGAATTTAGGAATCTCATCTACATGTTCGATCATATTTCTTGATTCTTTATCGAACTCTCCTTTGATTGTTTGACTCGCATCTTGTTTGAAATTGTTCTAACGTTGCTCTTACATTCGTGCTAGTAAGAATGCACCTTCGAAGCGGACGTGTTTCCTCTGGCTCCCACAACTAGTACTTTCGTAGCCAAAGAGTATTCAACACCAACCCAGCCTCTAGTGGCTCCCCAGTCACTCTATTTCGGTAGGGGCAGCACCAGCCCAAGATGACTACACCAACGGTATAGCAGGACACTCAGACTTATGTACACATGGTGGGATAGAATGGGAAACCTACTATAGTACCCAGGGAGAGTATATAGCTCTACCTCCTATACTATTTTTTTAGCAGTTCCCACCTCAGCCCGGACCCCAGATACCTCCACCCCCGACTGATGGAAATACGACTACTCAGTTCTTGTATGCTTTGATATAGTCTCTGTTGGCCCATTCCATGGTCACACCCAATTTCGATAATCAACATACACTTTAGTCAATACACAAAATATAGCAAAAGCTGCTAATCGTTTCAGGATTCATGAAATCATATTCAACGGACGATGTACCGCATCAATCAAAGCGTCAACGTCATCAAATCTACTGGAGACTCATTTCTCATTTTATTATGTATTTTATATTTTATTGAGTCTAGGATTCATTCTGTAAAATCAATTATGGTAATACTGGCTTAGGGTTAAAACTGTCCTTATTCCAAAAAGCCTTCTTAATTTACCATTCGTATTTTTGTATAAAAATATTTCAAAAACATATTTCGAAAATAGTATTTCAAAATGATTTTACAAATAATCAAAAACTATTTGAAAACTATTTTTCAAAAGGATTTCAAATATCTCCTGACAGAACTCAAAGCCGAGTTCGGCTCGAGTTCGGCCCGAGTTCGGTCCGAACTCTGACCGAGTTCGGTCAGTTTGTATTCAAACTTCTGTTGCCTCCAAATCTGCGAGCAACGTCTCTTTGCGAGATATTTGCATCCGAACTCTGTCCGAGTTCTGCCCGAGTTCGGTTGGTGAAAACACCTATAAATAGAGAAGAACTTTTCGTTTCAAATCATCAATTCATTCTTCA
The DNA here is from genome assembly GCA_029216955.1 of Iris pallida. NCBI lineage: Eukaryota > Viridiplantae > Streptophyta > Magnoliopsida > Asparagales > Iridaceae > Iris > Iris pallida. Next base: position 112,016 of record JANAVB010032774.1, read on the forward strand.
TCTTCTCTTCTCTACTACTCAAGTGTTTTCAAAACGATCTAAGATTTTCAAATCTCACCTATACATCTCTTAGCCAAAAGCCAGTACTATCAGAGTTGATTTAGAGTCTTTTGGTTACTCAAGAGTTGTAAAGAGGTCGTTCTAGTTTCAACAACTTTTCTGTTGTGGAGCTGGTCGTGCGCTCGTCACCAAGCACGGTGTTGTGAAGCTGGTCGTGCGCTTGTCACCAAGCACGGTGTTGTAAGAGACTGTAAGCTCTCAGTTAAAGCTTGTGCCATAGTGGATTAACATCGAGCAAGAGTACTCGAGACTGGATTAGTCCTCTCAGAGGGATACCAGTATATATCGCTGTGTCAACTGAGTTTGAATCTTCTATCTCTATTTACTGTCTCTTACATATATGCCATAGTTTAAATTTTTAATTGGTAATTATTTTCCGCTGCACACACGCACTCTATTCACCCCCCCTCTAGAGGTGCTCAACGGTCCTACAATTGGTATCAGAGCAGGTTATATTCTTATATAACATATCCTAGAGAGTATAAATATGGCAGCCGTGAAATCTATATTCAACGGTGAAGGGCAATCCACAAATAGACCTCCCCTATTTGATGGAACAAATTACACTTACTGGAAAACACGAATGACTTTCTTTCTAAAATCTCTAGATTTTGATCTTTGGTCAATAGTCATTGATGGGTATAAGAAACCACCACCCACAGTGGTTGAAGGTATTCTTATGGAAAAGCCGCATGACAAGTACACCGATGCTGAAAAAGCAAAGGCTAGTCTTGATGCTCGAGCCATCAATGCATTATTCTGTGCAATTGACAAAACCGAGTTCAACAGAGTTTCAACCTGCAAGACGTCTCACGAAATTTGGAAACTTCTTGAGGTAACCCATGAAGGGACTTCCCAAGTGAAAGAATCCAAAATTAGTAGACTGACTCAGGAATATGAATCTTTTAAGATGAAACCCGGTGAGTCAATTACACAGATGTTTACTTGTTTCCTTGATATAACTAATCCTTTGCAATCTCTTGGTAAAGATTACAGTAATCACGAGAAGATTAGAAAAGTGCTGCGAGCCCTAACAAAGAGCTGGAATCCAAAAGCCACAGCAATTATTGAAGGAAACGACCTCACCACAATGTCGTTGGAAACTTTGATGGGCAATCTCATGACCCATGAACTCGACTTGCAAGATTTTGAAGAAGCAACACCAAAGGAGAAAACAATTGCCTTCAAAGCTCAAGCAAGAAAACCTACATACAACGATTCCGATGAAGAATCATCAAGTGGTGATGAACAAGCCCTACTTGTGAAGAACTTCAGGAAGTACCTAAAGTTTACAAGCAGAAAGAAGAAAGACGTCCAAGAAAGCAATGAAGATGAAACCATATGCTTTGGATGTAAGAAGTCAGGGCACATGAAGAAGGACTGTCCAACCACCAAGAAGAGCAGTCCATATGACAGATCAAGATCAAGCAGAAAAGCTACAACTGGTCGAAAGTATGCCAACACAAGTATCTGGCATGAAAGTGATGCAAGTGATTCTGAAGAAGATGATAGACCCTACGGAAATACAAATGTCTGCCTTATGGCATTTGATAAGGTATCTTCAAACCCTCTATATGATGAATTTACTTTCGATGAGTTAGAAAATGCCTTTAGCGATTTACTTGAAGAACACAAAAATGTGCTTGACAAGTATAAGCAATCTCGAAAAGAGATTAAGGCATACACAACCGAGTTAGCTAGACTGTCCAATCTTATTCAAGATATTAAAGAGACGTCTACTACCGGTAACACGGAAGAGATAACCAAACTCAAGGTAGACTATCATGAGGCTATCCTCACTATTCAAAAGAAAAAAAGAGATTATGGTAAGATGCAAAAGCTGTATGACACAGAGAAGAGGATGCACTTAGTAATAGAACAGAGACTCTCAGTTATGACTGCTAAATATGAAGAGTCTATTGCAATTTCTAAAAAGTTAGAAATCAAGTTAGGCAAACAGGAAATGCCTGTGACACAGTCTAATTTTAGTCCTAATGCAAAGCATACACCTAAGAGGACTAAAAACAAGAAAGCACAGAAGAAACACGAGTATCATCATGCTTTCACTTATAGGTTCTCCAAGAAACCAAACAAGCATGTAAACACAGTTTCAACCACATCTGGTTCTAAACTGACTTGCACTTATTGTGGTACACACGGACACATATCACAGTACTGTTTAGCAAGAAAACATGTTGACAATCACACTTTAGTCTGGAGACCTAAAGCTAATCAGTATGGACCCTTCAGAAAATAGGTACCAAAAGATTCATCTACTTGTTTTGTAGGTGGACCCTCAACCCTCTCATGCTAGAAGCAAATGAATCCTCGATAGCGGATGTTCGCGACACATGACTGGTGATGCATCCTTATTCGCTACGCTATCGATGAAGAAAGAAGGATACGTTTCCTTCGAAAATAACTTGAGAGGTGATATTATAGATAATGGTACTGTAGGTATTTCTCCTTATCCAATAATAAAGGATGTTTGTCTAGTAACTGAATTGAAACATAACCTATTGAGCATAAGCCATTTGGCAGATAATGGTTATGGTATCAATTTTGTGAAAGATAAATGTACCATATATGATTTGTCATCTGGTGATCCCGTATATAAAGGGATTAGAGAAGACAACATTTATGTTTTCTTTTTGGAGAATACTAATAATGCAAGAAGGTGCCTAGTAGCCAATCAAGATGAAAGCTGGCTATGGCACATGAGACTAGGACATGCAAACATGGATACTATCTCACGTCTGAATACAAAGAAGTTGGTAAAAGGACTCCCTGAGATTCCATTCAAGAGAGATATGGTATGTGCTGACTGTGAAAAGAACAAAGCACATAGGTCTACTTTTAAATCCATCAACACTGTAAGTACTTCGAGACCTTTGTAGTTGATTCATATGGATTTATTTGGTCCTAGTAGAGTCGCTAGTCTTGGCGGTAATCTCTATGCTTTTGTTATTATTGATGATTTCTCTCGATTTACTTGGGTTTACTTTTTATCAAACAAAAGTGATGCTTTTTTTTGAATTTCAGATATTTTGTAAAAAGGTACAAAACGAAAAAGGCTTCATGATTACTCGTATCCGAAGTGATCATGGTGGCGAATTCGAAAATTCTGATTTCAAAAAGTTTTGTGATGATAGTTGATATTACCACGAATTTTCTTATCCTAGAACTCCCCAACAGAATGGTATTGTGGAGCGGAAGAACCGTACTCTAAGCGAAATGGCTAGAGTCATACTGAATCAGTATAATCTTCCTAAATACTTTTGGGCAGAAGCTGTTAGTACAGCCTGTCATGTTTTAAACAGGGTGTTAATTCGACCAATCTCGAAGAAAACACCATATGAGCTTTGGTTTGGTAGAATTCCAAACATTTCTTATTTTAAAGTTTTTGGTTGTCGCTATTTTATCCTGAAGACCAAGGATAACTTGGAAAAGTTCGACTCCAAAGCAGATGACGGGATATTTCTCGGATATGCTGCTAAGAGTAAGGGATATAGAATTTTTAATAAAAGATCTATGATTGTTGAAGAAAGTATTAATGTTACTTTTGATGAGTTGAATAGTCACAGATCTAGCGACAATGATGATGAAGATGCACCTAAAAAGACTAAGAAGAATTCTGAGAAAGATCTGACCCAAGAGGCAAGGACTGATAAAAGTTCCGAAGATGCAGGAACTGAGAAAAGCCTTGTGAAGGGTATGGCCCAAAGATTTGAATCATTGAGATTCAAGCCAGATCATCCAGAAACTGTCATTATAGGTGATATATCCAAAGGTGTAAGTACACGTTCATCTCTTAAAGATTCTGAATTAGCAGCAAATATAGCATTTATTTCACAAATAGAACCTAAGAATGTTGATGAAGCTTTTTCTGATGAGTTTTGGATTTCTGCCATGCAAGAGGAACTTAATCAATTTGAGAGAAACCAAGTTTGGGAACTTGTTCCTAAACCAATTGGTCAATTGATAATTGGTACCAAATGGGTGTTCCGAAATAAACTCAGTGAAGATGGACAAGTTCTACGCAACAAAGCACGTCTAGTTGCACAAGGTTATAATCAAGAAGAAGGAATTGATTATGATGAGACCTATGCTCCTGTTGCTAGACTAGAAGCCATCCGCATGTTTTGCGTATTTGCATGTTTTAATGATTTTAAACTTTTTCAAATGGACGTAAAAAGCGCATTTTTAAATGGATTTTTGAAAGAAGAGGTTTTTGTGAAACAACCCCCTGGTTTTGAAGATTTTCAAAAACCTGATCACGTCTTCAAGCTTAAGAAAGCACTTTATGGACTCAAACAAGCACCTCGTGCTTGGTATGAATGCCTAAGCGCCTTCTTACTTGATAATGGATTTTCAAAGGACAAGATTGATACTACCTTATTTATAAAGTCCATGAATGATGATATACTTCTAGTACAAATCTATGTGGATGACATTATATTTGGTTCTACTAATGAAAAACTTTGTAAAGATTTTGCTAAGTGTATGCAGAGTGAGTTTGAGATGAGTATGATGGGAGAGCTGAACTTCTTCCTAGGACTGCAAATTAAACAACACTCGAACGGAACATTCATCAACCAAGCCAAGTACACGAAGGACATACTGAAAAAGTACGACTTCGGGAATGTAAAGCCAATCGGGACTCCTATGGCTACATCTACAAAGCTTGATGCTGATGAAAGTGGCAAACCTGTCGATCAGCGTAAGTATCGAGGTATGATTGGTAGTTTATTATATTTAACTGCTAGTCGCCCTGATATTATGTTTAGTGTTTGCATATGTGCACGTTATCAGACAAACCCTAAGGAATCACATCTTAGTGCTGTTAAGCGTATCTTCCGATACCTTAAAGGAACTTCTACAGTTGGCTTATGGTATCCCAAAACCAAATCCTTTGACCTTATAGGTTACTCGGATGCGGATTTTGCAGGATGCAAAGTGGACCGTAAAAGTACCAGTGGCACATGTCATTTCTTAGGAAAAGCCTTAGTCTCTTGGTTTAGCAAGAAATAAAATTCAGTAGCATTATCAACAACTGAGGCTGAGTATATTGCCGCAGGACGTTGTTGTGCTCAGATTTTGTGGATGAAGCAAACCTTAGAGGACTACAACCTGCACTCTACAAATGTTCCTATTTATTGTGATAACACTAGTGCAATTAATCTGACTAAGAACCCTGTTTGTCACTCACGTACAAAACACATAGAAGTTAGACATCATTTTCTTCGTGATCATCAACAACACGGGGATATTTGCTTAGAATTTATTGATACTGAACATCAACTAGCTGATATATTCACAAAACCATTGGCTGAAGACCGTTTTAACATCTTGAGACGTGAGCTCGGCATTCTTGAATTCTCGGACTAACAATGCTTAAGGTAATTAAAATTGTATTTATGACTTGATAATTTATTATTTAACGAAATTTATTTTTGGGGACAAACTTACAAAGGGTATGTCTGTCACCACGGCTACGGTCGAAGCGAAGCGGTATTTAAGAGTTCCCCGGTGAACCACCGTTAGCTGGGACAACCCCTATAGTTAACCCAAAAATAACAGCAGTTATCTAATAAACCAGTCAACTGTTATTAATTACAGCCTTTATTTACCTGACTGCTTTGACTGTCTCGGGAATACAAGTGGCCGAACTCGGCCCGAACTCTGACCGTGTTCGGACCGAATTCGGACCGAGTTCGGTCGGCGCTGTGATGGTTCCAGAACCGAACAGCCGGCCCTAGTGCCTATTTATTCTATCTTTCCTTCCACTTTTTCTTCACACCAAAACGTGGAATACCTTCCTCTACTACTAGAAGTCTCTCCTCCTCCTTCTTAGCAAGGGATCGACGAGTTCCAGTGGGCGATCTTCTTTCTTCTTCTCCATCTCCTCATGGCTCCCAAACGTCAAAGAGGAAACTCTTCTCAAGGCGCTTCATCCTCATCTGACTATACTCCTGCAAGTCTCTTTAGTCCAGCACGACCGAGAGATTCCGAAGAGTATGATGCTACTTTATTTCCCGACAAAGACTTCTCGGATCTCTGGTTTGATTCTTTCTCTTCTCGTCGTATTTGCTCTGGAGCTTTCGTCAACTTTACAACTTTCTTTGAATATGCTCATATATTTGACCAACTTAGATACCGCGATTTCTTCGAGGTCCAAGATAGCATTTACGACAATGCAGTCCGTATGTTTTACTGTAATTTGCAGGTAAAACAAAACGGCAATTTCTATTCTTGCATTGCTGGGCAAGAGTTAGAATTCAGCGCCACTGACATAAGTGAATATTTTTACATTCCTGATCATGGTGATGCATTAGTTGACATCCACCATATACAGTTTCCTGCTGATGTTACTTTGGCCTCTTTCAGGGAATTAATTTGTCACCCTAACCCTCCTCTCCGGAGAATCTTTTCCAGACATCTGAACCAAAATTTTTATGAGCTTCATCGTATGATTTTCTCTGCCCTTCTTCCGAAGAAAGGCTCTACCGATGAAGTTACCTTTTTGGAACTTTCTGCTCTTTATCACATTCATTTTGGAATTCCTTTCTCTGTTCTAAAAACTATGATGTCCTGGATGCTTAACTGCAAGAATGCAGGTAGGAATCTAGTCTTTCCTATGCACCTTGCTTGTATATTTCGACGTTTCGAGATTGATCTTGAAACGTGTGCTATTTTTTCTCCTCCTGTTGAGCTGACCCGCTCTCGTCGGTTCCCTGTACCACCTGGAGCTGCTCCTGCCCCAGCTGCTGATGCTGAGGTCCTTCTAGCTGCTGCTCATCCTGCTCCGGCACCTGTCCCAGGATTCGACCTGACTTTCTACCAGCGCTTCGATGACTTTGTTGCGATCTCTACGCAACGTCATCAGGACTCTGAGTTCCGGCATATTTCTCAGGCCCAGGTGCTGAGAAATAGTATTGCCGATCTCCACTATAGCCTGGCTCAGGATCCAGTTCATCCGGTCACCATCCTTCCACACCCGGCTTTTCCTGGTCCTCGCTTTACTGATGAGGCTACTTTTCAGTATTTCGACCCGACCACAGCATACTTCCCTCATGATCCTCCTGGTGCGGACGACCCCACGATGTGACGTGGATTCAGCTTTGGACTAGTGGATATTTCTTTGATTAGTTGATGCATTTGATGTAGTAGTTTTTTTTTCTAAACTGTTTCAGTTAGACTTTATCAGTTGTACTCTTTGGATTTCTAGTGGAACTTTCTATGATATTTCAGTTGATCATGAGTTGCTTTACTAGTTGTTCCATATATGTCTATGCTGTGATTATTTCTTTTTGCTTAACTTTGTCTTGTCTTTTCTATTGTTGGCTTCATGATTTACGGGGGAGCCTGCTCATTTTACTACTTGACAAAGGGGGAGAAAAAGAGTATACCAAAGCGCGGCAGCATATACAACAATCCAAAAACAAAATCCAAATATTTTTTCAGGTACTTTGTATTTTGTTCTATTTGATATAAATATATTTTGGTATAGACTCAAGTTTGTCAATTATCAAAATGGGGGAGATTGTTGGCCCATTCCATGGTCACACCCTATTTCGATAATCAACATACACTTTAGTCAATACACAAAATATAGCAAAAGCTGCTAATCGTTTCAGGATTCATGAAATCATATTCAACGGACGATGTACCGCATCAATCAAAGCGTCAACGTCATCAAATCTACTGGAGACTCATTTCTCATTTTATTATGTATTTTATATTTTATTGAGTCTAGGATTCATTCTGTAAAATCAATTATGGTAATACTGGCTTAGGGTTAAAACTGTCCTCATTCCAAAAAGCCTTCTTAATTTACCATTCGTATTTTCGTATAAAAATATTTCAAAAACATATTTCAAAAATAGTATTTCAAAATAATTTTACAAATAATCAAAAACTATTTGAAAACTGTTTTTCAAAAGGATTTCAAATATCTCCTGACAGAACTCAAAGCCGAGTTCGGCCCGAGTTCGGTCCGAACTCTGACCGAGTTCGGTCAGTTTGTATTCAAACTTCTGTTGCCTCCAAATCTGCGAGCAACGTCTCTTTGCGAGATATTTGCATCCGAACTCTGTCCGAGTTCTGCCCGAGTTCGGTTGGTGAAAACACCTATAAATAGAGAAGAACTTTTCGTTTCAAATCATCAATTCATTCTTCATCTTCTCTTCTCTACTACTCAAGTGTTTTCAAAACGATCCAAGATTTTCAAATCTCACCTATACATCTCTTAGCCAAAAGCCAGTACTATCAGAGTTGATTTAGAGTCTTTTGGTTACTCAAGAGTTGTAAAGAGGTCGTTCTAGTTTCAACAACATTTCTGTTGTGGAGCTGGTCGTGCGCTCGTCACCAAACACGGTGTTGTGGAGCTGGTCGTGCGCTTGTCACCAAGCACGGTGTTGTAAGAGACTGCAAGCTCTCAGTTAAAGCTTGTGCCATAGTGGATTAACATCGAGCAAGAGTACTCGAGACTGGATTAGTCCTCTCAGAGGGATACCAGTATATATCGCTGTGTCAACTGAGTTTGAATCTTCTATCTCTATTTACTGTCTCTTATATATCTGCCATAGTTTAAATTTTTAATTGGTGATTATTTTTCGCTGCACACACGCACTCTATTCACCCCCCCTCTAGAGGTGCTCAACGGTCCTACAGTCTCAATGGCAGTAGACCTAGCTACTTAGACAGAACATGATGGCCCTGCTGAATAGACCCCAACCTCTACCACTAGTCCCAGTATAAACTCCAGCACCAGTACCACCACCCTATGTGGGCTCTATTAAGGACTTTATGGAGATAATGTCCAAGAATTTCAAAGGTACCGAGGGGTCGTTCGAGGTTTCTGTATGTCTCATTAGCACAGAGAAGCCATTGAAGGCATTAAAGTTGTCTGAGGACTTGTGGATGATGGTAGTAGATTTATTATTGGAAGACAATGCCCATTACTGGTAGAATACCGAAGAAAGGCATTTGGGAACCGATCATACTTGGAAAGAGTTCTACCAACTCTTCAATGAGAGGCTCTTTTCTGTCCTTGTACGTGATGTCCTCTATGATCAGTTCCTCCATATCAAGCAGAAAAATATAACCGTAGATGAGTACGATACAGAATTCAGTCGACTGAGCAGTTTCAGTGCGACACTGATTCCAACTGAGCAAGAGAGAGCGAAAAGATTTTACCAAGTACTATTTAAGGCTCAAGAGACATAATACTGTGCAATCCAAAGTTTCATACGTCTCAGTATTGGAAGAAGCTAGAAGTCAGGAGCTCCTTGCAAGGAAATACAACAAGCACATAGATCACTTACTACAGCAGGGGCACCAGTTCGATCCATATATGGAGGAGCCGAGGGGCATCTCATAGTCCACCAACAATCGAAAGCGACCCCATACAATATCTCGGAGTGCCATATTTTCTATTTTTGTGGCAAGCTAGGCCATATCCAAAGAAATTTTCGTAAGAGGTTAGGCCTGTGTTGGGCTTGTGGCTCCGACCAACACCAATCAGAAGATTATCCAAGGAGCAAGGATGCGATAGTAAGGATGCATCATCTCGCGCTGGTACCAACACAGCATACCAAAGGACAACTAGGGGGACAAGCATTCACCATGGCAGTAATAGACACCCCTCCTGAGAGTAGGGATCCAACATGTATTATTCTAGTTATGTTATTTCTATTAGGACACGATTTGATACTAAACCACAACTTTACCAGCTTGCTCATCATGTATATTATAATTACATTGTCATTACCTAAGAATATTAGAATTTATTAGTTAGCATTAACATTGATAAGCACTACCTTCGACACCATTAGATGTTTTATAACCATAGACTAGCAGACTTATTAACAATAGGAAATAAAGAACTTAGTCGTTAGAGATTTTGCTGTGCCTTAGAGTTTGTTACCCCATTAATAACCCTCGTATACTAAAAGAGTGGATCACTCTATTTCCTCGGTTCGTGTTTTATTGTAGCATCCTTCGCCAAACTTGAAGGCACGAGGATGGCATACATGATTGCTCCCCCTATCTGTTCGAAAATCAAGGTACAATTTTGTACTTGATCCCTTCATTCCATATTCCATTTTGTTTTGTTATTGTGCTCTAGCTACAAAATTTGAGAATCGAGGTGCGATATCGTGACCTTGATTTTATTTTTATTTATAGATCATACTTTAGTTCTAATTTTAAGGACAAATTTTTAATAAGTTGTGTAGAATGTAAACTCTCTAAAATTTTGTTATATTTTTTATTTTTTTATTTTTTATTTTATTATTATTATTATTTTATATTTTTATTATTATTATTATTTTATATTAACAAGATTTTTATATATATATATAGATACAATTAATGAGATTTTAGTAGATAGAATTTTTTTTTCATGTATATAAATATATTAGAATTATTTATCTATTTTAAATTGGCATAAATAAAATATAGGTTATATATATGTATATTTAGATTTTTTTTGGTTTAATAAATATTATGCATAAAATGATTTTTATAAATAAAATGTTAACGTTATAATAATTAAATATTTTTAGAAATATTATAATATTTTATTTAAACTATTTTCTTAAGTTTTTCTTATATATATATATATATATATATATATATATATATATATATATATATATAATAATAATAAAAAAAAAATATAATAATAATAATAATAATAATAATAATAATAATAAGGAAAAGAAAAAATCAGGCGGTTAAATAGTACATACAGTACTGTTCACTCACCCCTAACCTCCCGATCCCACAGAAACCCATAAAAAGAAAAAGAAAACACAAAACAAAACTTGGCTGAATCCATCCAAATCAAACTAAATTCCTAATTTTTTTTTCAAATCCTACTCTACCTAATCTATTAATCGTTATCAAATCAAATTTCTATTTAATCGAAGAAAAAAAATGAATCCTTCCATGTTCTTGGAAAATAACCCAATATCAAAATGCCCCTCAAAGGCTCATTCTCGTTTTAGGTAGCACATGACTCATTGTCGACCTCCCACGTGTCACCCCGGCCGCCATTGCCACTGCACGCCGCCGGAACTACCGCAACGGCAACAGCCGACTCCTTTGTGCACGCAGTGTACAACAGCCCCGAATTCCCTTTTTCACGACGCTCTTTCTTTCTCTTTGTTCAACCGTTTCCTAATCTAGTTGATCATGTACATAACAACCTAATCGCCTTTGCACCCAATCAAATATATTAAATTAAGTCAAATTTAATTTGGTGAGAAATTGACCCAAATTCTAGGAAAATTTTAGTTTTAGTTTCAGTTTAAGAGCAAAACACAGGAAACCCATCCTAAAATTTGTTTTAAAGTCAAATCGTGGACAAAATAATGATTAATTTCAAAATCCCCTTGAACAATTTTGTAGTCAATGTAACCAGCATCAAAACGATGCTTTTAGTTTAGAAATTTTCTATTATTTTCTGTTAAAATTTTGTTTCAAAAATCCTAATTTTTTTTAAAATATAGAAGTTTTTTATTACGGAGTCCGTCCCGTACGACTTGGTCGCGAACCAGTTGCATCGAATAGTGCGTTTGGAATTCTCGGATGTGTGGGCGTTAACAGAATTCGAATTAGTTGCATGTGCACGACGAATTCGAACCGTATCTGGCGACGAACGTCGCATCGACCCTTTTCAAAAAATCTCTATTACTTTGTTCACGCTCATCACTTCACGACAAAACTTGTGACATTGGTCTCATAGCATTTTTCTAATCTTGTAAGACAAGTTTAGTCCGAATCTGAGACAGTTTACCGGATCGTCGATTTGGCGGGCCAACGATCCGATCCAACTGACGCTTTGCATACGACTCACCGAAATTCAAAATTAGACATACCGTTGAGTTAATATTAAAAAAACTGGACTTGTAGGGATATAATTTGTTGGCTTTAGAGACCGTAGAATTTGGCAAGCTTTTTGGTGCAAAAGCGGGGCTAACTGCGGATTCTATTTTTGATTCAAAATTTTTGCCTTGTTCCTGTGTCCAGAATTAGACTTATGAGTAGTCAACCTTAGACATTGTTTTTGAAGAATAGATGGCAACTCTAGAGGGGGTGAATAGAGTTTATAAAAATAATACCCAATAAAATTTAAACTTCTTTCACCAGCTGAAAGTAATCAAAGCAAATGCGGAAATAAATAAGGAGCAAGAAAGCATATGCAAACACAGCCGAATTTTAACCTGGTTTCCCTCGTGGAGGACTAGTCCGGCCTGGGAACTCTAGCTCAGGATTAAATCCACTATTTGTGAAATAGTAGTTACACCCCGTGCCTTTTCTTCAGAAGCGCACGTCAACTTCTTACAAAAATTGCAGTGGCGATGCTTGGAATTTTCCTAGCGACTTCTTGAACTCTTGCACAAACTCCTAACTGAAATGTACTGAGCACTTGAGGCTTAAGGAGATTGTGGCTAGTAGATGAAGAAGGGTATGGCTTGTATAGAGCTTTAGAGAGAAGAAAAGAGAAGTGAAGATTAGATGAATGAAAATGAGAGAATTTATGGCCTATTTATAGGATACGAGGTAAGCAGAATTCGGCCAGAATTCTGGTTGGAATTTTCAAAAAATTGGCCAGTGGACAACTTGCAACCAGCCAACCCTAAAAATTAGGATGCTAATTTTTAGAAGGCAGAGTTCGGCCCGAACTCTGTCTCCAGAGCACAGAATGGGTCATTGGTCCAATTGGCTTATTTGTATATGTGTGGAGCTATTGGATTTTGGGTATGGGTATAGGTTAAGTCTCAGATGCTTAGCACAGCTCAGTTTACATAAGTCTAGACTCAATAAAATTATAAAATATAGACTCAAAAAATAACTTGTATTGTAAATCCGAGCTGTCGTCTGACTTGTACTGGATGTAGTCTTCATGTGTCGTATTGAATTATCACAAGTATCATGTAGTCAATATTGTCAATATTTGGTTGACTGTGATTTTGTGTCAACAATCTCCCCCAAATTGATAATTGACAAAATGATAGTTGTATATTCAATATTCATACCTGGACACATTTAAGAGAAATGGCATAGCTCAAATGGGATAGCTCCTCCGTAATCAGTGCCAAGCTAGCAGTAGCTCCCCCGTAAACATTGCTTTGAATCATGTTGGCCTGATAAAAACATTCTTCCCCCAAAGCATAGATACAGATACAAAAAGAATATAGAATATACAAAATTTCTCCCCCTTTTTGTATTTAGCAATTAACCATAAACAAATAGAACTAGCAAGCACATCAAAAGATAATAGATGAAACTGCATAGAGACTGATAAAACTACTGAATGTCTCAAGAGTCACAAATAATTAGTATAATACAACCAAAGTGCATAAAAACAAATAAAATCCAAAGTGCATAAAACATAAACTACGATCCTCAGTAGCAGCAGCAAGTAGAAGTCCATATCCATCATCGAGCTCGTGAAGGCCCAGCGTCGTCGGATGGATCAGTGAAGGAACGACGAGGGTCCACGAAGGCCGCATCCGGATCCAAGTAGCGGATAATCCAAGGGTCATCTATACGATATCCATCGCAAGCAGGATCCCGCTCCATAGGAATATGCATAGAAGGATGCCGGGACATGGAGTACCGAATATCATGCAGCGAGTTGCTAATGGCACTCATCTGCAAGGTAGTCCGGTAGTCAAGCTTAGTCCAGCGATCATCCTCTAAGGTGAGTCGATCGCGGAGCATAGTCTGGAGTAACTCTAGAGTGGCAGGAGGAGGAGGAGGATCCTGTCCCAGAGGAGGGGCATCGGGCTCATCGTCAGAGTGCTCGGACACCACAGGAGAGCCAATTGCTGCCTAAAACCGTCGTGCCTTAGAGAGGAAGGCAGGGGCAGGTAAGAACTAGCACTCATCAAGATGTACACGAAAAGCAGGAAAGAGCATATGAAGATACAAAGCATAAACCAAGGATCTTGGTTTCTTCCTAGAATTAATCATCCAGTCCATCATGGTACGTGGAAGATTAAATGGAACATGAAAGTGGAGGTGATACAAAGCCGAGATTTCAAAGTATGTGACCTCATCGGTGGATCACGCTTTGGGTAGAATAGTGTTAAAGATAATCAGATGAAGTTCATAAAAATAGGGATTTAGATACTTGGCCAAAAGCTTGCGAGGACGTGTGTTAGGGGTACACAAGTCGTCCTTGAAGCTTTCAAGGGAAGACCCATCAGGAAATTAAAACGATCGAGCTTCAACAAGCTTTTCCCATGAGTTTGGCTCCTGGAGTTCAAGGTGTTCGGCCAAATCGAAATCATCAAAAGAGATGTCAATGCCCGCAACCCGTAAGAAAATATGTGTATCGTCATGAGTTAGGTTGCAGTAGAACATTTGAATAGCATTGTGATATATAACCAAGTTGGTGGTGACAAGTTTGTCAAGACAGAGATCATGAAAAAGTGAATCATATTGAGAGAAAATAGTAAAATTGATAGGATGACCCGCAAACACCGGACGTGTCCGAAAATCACTAAACCATTTATTTGATGCGTCAAGTGATTCAAATATCCGGTCGTCAAATGTGTTTGGGTCAAGTGGACGAGGTGGGTTGAACAACGGGTGTTTAGGTGGTTGTTGTTCAATGGGCGGTTCAACACGAGGAGGATCATTCGAAGAGGATGCTCCCTCGGTTCGAAGTCTCTTCCCTCGATTGAACAATTGTGGAGCCATAAAATAATAAAGATAATTGAGAAAATTGAGATAGAGAGAAGTGGTAAAATATACCTCAATGTGAGGATGAACAATGAAGGAGAATGGTGAGGAAAGCCTTCTCCTTGAGTTTGGAGAATAGATATGCTCTAGAGAGGAAGAACTAGGGTTAGGGTTTGGAGAAAATATGTTTGGAGAAATGTAGAAGGTGGCAATAGAGGAGAAAGAAGAGGAAAAACCGAATATATGTGTAAGGGTTCCAATGGTCGGAATAGATATGGACCATTGGATCAAAATTTTGATCAGCGGCTGAGGCTGCTCCCGGTTCTGGGATGACCAAGCCGAATTCGGCCCGAACTCTGGGTAAGGCAGAGTTCGGCCCGAATTTCGGATTCTGTAGTCAGAACAGAAATCAGGAAAAAAAATTTCATAAAAAGTGAGAAATCAAAAGAGTATGATAAAGGAATATACAAACTTGAGAAAGACTAAATTTGAGAAAGAAAAGTTAACGCTGAAGCAAAGTGAAGTATGAAAAATCTGAATTTTAGCACGTGATAAAATAAAAATGAACCATGTAATAAACAAGGAATTATGCCATAATTCAATATTTTAATGTTGCCATGGGTTAGCTGCAGGGGCCGGATCCCAGCTAGCGGTAGTCTTGAGGACTAGTACACCGTGTCGCTTGGGCTCTTACGCCTTGTTGTCAGAAGGACCCTTTCGGCTTGTACCCATAGCAATTTCATCACAAAAGAATCAAGACATACTCGATATTTATGCAGGTTTATTTTAATTAATAACAGCTTCGTCCAAAATTCCAAGTTCACGACAGAGAAAATTGAAGCGCTCTTCGGAAAATGGTTTTGTAAAGAAATCTGCTAGCTGATGATCAGTGTCAATAAATTCTAAATTAATAGTGCCATTTTGCTGATGATCATGCAAAAAGTGGTGATGTATTTCAATGTGTTTCGTACGTGAGTGACATATGGGGTTCTTAGTGAGATTTATAGTGCTAGTGTTGTCACAAAAGATTGGAATGTGCATAAAAGATAAGTTGTAGTCTTCAAGGGTTTGCTTCATCCACAGAATTTGTGCACAACAACGCCCAGGTGCGATGTATTCAGCTACTGTTGTGGATAGTACGACAGAATTCTGCTTCTTGCTAAACCAAGAGACTAAAGCCTTTCCTAAAAAAGACACGTACCGCTCGTACTTTTACGGTCGACCTTGCATCTGGCGAAATCAGCATCAAAGTAACAAATGAGGTCAAATAATGTTGATTTGGGATACCATAGGCCCACTGTAACCGTACCCTTAAGGTATCGAAAGATACGCTTAACAGCAGTCATGTGTGATTCCTTAGGATTTGCTTGATATCTAGCACACAGGCAAATGCTAAACATAATATCATGGCGACTAGCAGTTAAATAAAGTAGACTGCCTATCATACCTCGATACTTATGTTGATCCACAGGTTTGCCACTTTCATCTGGTTCTAGTTTAGTTGTAGTAGCCATTAGAGTGCTGATTGGTTTGACGTTGTCAAGGTCAAATTTCTTCAGCTTGTCCTTTGTATACTTTGACTGACAGATGAAAGTTCCATTTGATATTTGTTTGACTTGTAGTCCAAGAAAGTAATTGAGCTCCCCTATCATGCTCATCTCAAACTCGGTCTGCATACACTTGGCAAAATCATGACAGAGGGTTTCATCAGTAGAACCAAATATAATATAATCTACGTATATTTGCACTAAGAGAATAGTATCTTTGAAAGATTTTATAAAAAGTGTGGTGTCAATTTTCCCTTTTGAAAAACCTTTTTCAAGCAAGAAATTGCTTAGCTGTTCATACCAAGTTCTAGGGGCTTGTTTGAGGCCATATAGCACTTTCTTCAGCTTGAAAACATGGTCGAAAAATTTATGATTTTCAAAACCAGGGGGTTGTTTTACATAAACTTCCTCCTTAATAAATCCATTCAAGAAAGCACTTTTAACATCCATTTGAAATAATTTGAAATTTTGAAAATTTGTAAATGCACAAAGCATCCGAATGGATTCCAATCTCGCAACAGGAGCATACGTCTCATCATAGTCGATACCTTCCTCTTGGTTGTATCCTTGGGCTACTAGATGAGCTTTATTGTGTGTAACTGAATCATCTTCATTTACTATGTTTCTAAAAACCCATTTAGTACCAATAATCGAGTGATTTGCCGGTCTAGGAACGAGTTCCCATACTTGTCACCTCTCGAATTGGTTGAGTTCCTCTTGCATGGCAGAAATCCAAAATTCATCATTAAAAGCTTCTAAAATATTTTTCGGCTCAATTTGTGAAATGAAGGCCGTACTAGCAATAGAGTCTCTTAATGATGATCTAGTAGTTACTCTGCGTGAAACCTCACCTATTACCAAATTTTCTGGATGTGACGGCTTGAAAGAGAATTTCTTTGGCAAGCCCTCCAGAGGATTGGTTTTGGTGGTAGTATTTATTGGAGTAGAAGTTGATGGCTCAACATCATCATCAAGAGTGGCTGCTGCACTGTCATCCTCATTAAAAGTCACATTGGTAGACTCTTCCACAATTAATGAGCATTTGTTAAACACTCTATATTCCTTGCTCTTGGCAGCATAGCCAAGGAAAATACCATCGTCAGCTTTGGCATCAAATTTGCCTAAGTTGTCTTTGGTGTTAAGGATAAAACATCTACAACCAAAAACTCTAAAATAAGAAACATTTGGGGTTCTTCCAAACCAAAGCTCATAGGGTGTTTTCTTCATAATATGACGAATAAGCACCATATTTAAAATATTGCATGTTGTACTAACAGCTTCAGCCAAAAAGTATTTCAGAAGTGAGAACTTGTTCAACATGACTCTAGCCATATCGCCAAGAGTCCTATTCTTCTGCTCCACAGCACCATTTTGTTGAGGAGTTCTTAGACAAGAAAACTCATGATCAAAACCATAAGAGTCACAAAACTTTTCAAAATCAGTATTTTTGAATTCGCCTCCACGATCACTTCGGATTCCAGTAATCATGTAGCCTTTTTTGTTTTGAACTTTCTTAACAAAAATCTTGATAACCGAAATAGCATCACTTTTATTTGTAAGAACAAAAACCCATGTAAATCTAGAAAAATCATCAATTATAACAAAAGCATAGAGTTTTCCACCAAGACTGGCTACTCTACTAGGGCCAAATAAATCCATATGGAGTAATTGCAAGGGTCTAGTAGTGCTTACAGAGTTTATGGAATAAAATGAGGACTTGGTTGCCTTATTCAATTCACATTCGGCACATACAGTGTCCTTTTTGAATGTGATGTCGAGCAAGCCTGTAACTAGCTTCTTAGTCGATAGCCTAGATATAGTATCCATGTTGGCATGACCAAGACGCTGGTGCCATAGTAATCTTTCATCCTTATGAGCATATAGGCATCTACCTGCATTGTTAGTATCTCTAGACAAATAGAAAATATAAATATTATCCTCTCTTATCCCTTCAAAAGTAATGTCTCCCGTTGACCTATCATAAATAAAGCATTTATCTTGTCCAAAGTTAATATCAAATCCATGGTCAGCAAGATGACTAATGCTAAGCAGGTTATGCTTTAACTCGGTCACTAGGCAGACATCCTTTATTACGGAAAAGGGAGGATGACCAATAATACCATTACCTATAATATAACCTTTTAGTTTGTTGCCGAAGGATACATATCCTTCTCTCTTCATCGATAGTGATGTGAAAAGATTTGCGTCTCTAGTCATATGCCGCGAGCATCCACTATCGAGAATCTACTTACTCTTATTTGAGGAGGGAAGGTCCACCTACATCAAGAGTAGATGTGACCTTTGGTACCCAAGTTCTTGAGGGTCCTGAAAAGTTAGTTTTCGGAAACCATGCAGATATGTTTCTATCTACTAATCTTCTAACTCTACATTGTGGTGAAATGTTTCCATGTAATCCACAATAAGTACAAATAATATTCCTATTTATGTTAGAAGCATGATGATGGTATCTAAATGTAGAGTGGTGTGGAGTAGCATGGTGATGATATGTAGAGTGGTATGGAGTGGCACGGTTATGATGTCTATGTGGAGCATGATGATGACTATAATCATAAGCAGTATGATGGTGATTTTGTTTATGTGCAACATAGTGATGATTGTACCTATGTGTAGCATGGTAATTATGTGTCATATTGGAGTGAAAGTTATTTCTATGTGCATGTGGTTTGTGTGATTTATGAAAGTGGGTGTACATGAAAGCATGATTGCGTGCTGCAGGTGTATGACGTGTTCGAGTAGTATGAGAAGTGTTGTGCTTTGTGTGTGTCTCATGTGATTGGGTTTGAGGTTGAGCAACCTGTTTTCCCAATCTAATCTCTAATTTCTTAGAGATAGCCTGCAGTTCATTAACCTTAGCATTCAAACCATATATCTTAGTAACAGAAATCTTGTGTCTACTCTTTTCTTCAGCAAGCTCCGTGTTGAGTGCGGTGATTTCTTGTGTTTGTTGTTCAATACGTGCTTCGGCATCATGAAGGCTTAGTTTAAGCTTAGACACCTCATTTGTGACTTCCGTGGGTGACGTGTCTCTAAGGTTATCAAGCAATAAAGAAAGTCTTTGAATTTCAACTTTATGACTTTTGATCTTTTCCTTGTCATGTTTATATTTACCAATGACCTTTTTGTGATCATCAAGTAAATCGGTGAAAGCATCGCCAAGTTCATCAAAAGTGAAATCATCAAGAGTTTCGTTTGATACCTTGTCGGACGTTGCCATTAGGCACACGTTTGCAGTGTCTTGAGCAGAGTCCTTTTCTTTCTCGGAGTCACTAGCTTCGCTTTCATGCCAAATGCTTGTGTTGGCATATTTCTTTGAGGAAGCCTTCTTGTATGGTTTCTCATAATGGTTGCTCTTCTTTAAGAATGGACAGTCTTTTCGGACATGTCCTGTCTTCTTACAACTATAGCATGTTCGCTCTTCTTCATCATCTTCTTATGGTTCATTCTTTCTTCGGTTGAAGTGAAGGAATTTCTTGAAGTTGCGAACAAGGAGAGCTTGATCATCACCTTCCGAGTTGTCGTCATTCGTCACTTCGGGATCAGCCCTTCGTCGGTGATTTTTAAGGGCGATCTCCTTAGCTTTAGGAGCAGGTTCTTCGAAGTCTTTGAGGTCAAGCTCATGAGTCATCAGCTTTTCCATCAAAGTCTCCATGGACATAGTTGTGAGATCATTTCCTTCTATGATGGCTGTCACCTTACGGTTCCAAATCTTTGGTAGCCCCCTAAGTATCTTGCGAATCTTCTCGTGATTTGTATATGTTTGCCGAGCGAAGATAGGGGATTGATGATGTCGAAGAATCTTGTGAACATTTGCGTGATCGTCTCATTTGGCTTCATCTTAAAAGCCTCATATTCTTGAGTGAGACGACTTATCTTCGATTCCTTGACTTGGGTGGTTCCTTCATGCGTCACTTTTAGAAGTCTCCATACTTTGTGAGAGGTGGTACATGTTGAGACCCTGTTAAACTTATTCCTGTCTATAGCACAAAATAGGACATTAATGGCTCTCGCGTCTAGACTTGTCTGTTTCTTTTCCTCGTCAGAGTATTTGTCATGTGGTTTCTCAACGAGATCACCATTGACAACTATCCTGGCAAGCTTTTTGTAACCATCGGTGACGATAGTCCACAGGTCGAAGTCTAGCGACTTGAGATAAAAGCTCATCCTTGTTTTCCAATAGGTGTAGTTAGTTCCATCAAATAGGGGAGGCCTATGAGTGGACTGCCCTTCACCGTCATTGGAAATCAAGGATTGTCTGGTTGCCATGGATCAGCTCTAGGATGTTATTTCTTGTAGAGAGAACCGAGCTCTGATACCAATTGAAGAACAGATGGCAACTCTAGAGGGGGGCGAATAGAGTTTACAACAATAATACCCAATAAAAATTAAACTTCTTTCACCAGCTGAAAGTAATCAGAGTAAATGCAGAAATAAAGAGGGAGCAAGAAAGCATACGCAAACACAACCGAATTTTAACCTGGTTTCCCTCGTGGAGGACTAGTCCAGGCCTGAGAACTCTAGCTCAGGATTAAATCCACTATTTGTGAAATAGTAGTTACACCCCGTGCCTTTTCTTCAGAAGAGCACGTCAATCTCTTACAAAAATTGCAGTGGCGATGCTTGGAATTTTCCAAGCGACTTCTTGAACTCTTGCACAAACTCCTAACTGAAAAGTACTGAGCACTTGAGGCTTAGGGAGCTTGTGGCTAGTAGATGAAGGAGGGTATGGCTTGTATAGAGTTTAGAGAGAAGAGAAGAGAAGATTGGATAAATAAAAATGAGAGAATTCATGGCCTATTTATAGGATACCAGGTAAGCAAAATTCGGCCAGAATTCTGGTTGAAATTTTCAAAAAATTGGCCGTTGGACAACTTGCAACCAACCAACCCTAAAAATTAGGATGCTGATTTTTAGAAGGCAAAGTTCGGCCCGAACTCTGTGTGGAAGGAGAGTTCGGCCCGAACTCTGTCTCCAGAGCACAGAATGGGTCATTGGTCCAATTGGCTTATTTGGATATGTGTGGAGCTATTAGATTTTGGGTATGGATATAGGTTAAGTCTCAGATGCTCAGCACAGCTCAGTTTACATAAGTCTAGACTCAATAAAATTGTAAAATACAGACTCAAAAAATAACTTTTATTGTAAATCTGAGCTGTCGTCTGACTTGTACTGGATGTAGTCTTCATGTGTCGTATTGAACTATCACAAGTATCATGTAGTCAATTTTATCAATATTTGGTTGACTGTGATTTTGTGTCAACAGTTTTTATTCCGAAAATGTTAGTGATGTTTATTTGAGCATCCAGAGACGTTTGCGGAAGTTCTACTTTCGTTGCTTCTTTAATTTGACGAGTTGATTCACTGGACGTTGTCGATTCCGCACACCACCTCCAGACATGATATCTTGCCACTACTTAGTAATTATTTATTGTCTTTTCAGCATGTTTATTCTTTTTATTTATTTGTTTGTTTTATATTAAATTGTGTGTACAAGTCATACTTGGGTGCATACGACTAAGTTTGTTGTTTACGTTGCTTTTATTTACTTCATGCACGTTGACTTAGTTTTAGAGGACCATCCTATTATTGTGAGATTTTGTATATCTTCTTTGGCCATGACACTTGTGTTCCACGGGTGTGAGTCTCAAATAGTATTCAGACTTGTGTATTCGACTGGCCTGTGGTACGTATAGGACGTGCGTTAGGTTGCAACTACTAATAGAATTACAAGCTTGAAGACTTAGCAGTTATTAGTATAACATGTTGTGGATACAACATGGATATGAGCATTGGGTAAGGAGGACATATACTATATGCCTGGTTAATGTCGTGTCGGGTCGGGTCATGTCGGTCTTTCTAGTGACTCATTTGAGTACTAATCGTGTATTTGCTAATGACTGTCTGGAGTACTACCTGTGTACTATTTTAGCGACTCGCTTACATGCTATCCGTGTAACTGTAGTCAGTCAGTC
Organism: Iris pallida; assembly: GCA_029216955.1. Classification (NCBI taxonomy): domain Eukaryota; kingdom Viridiplantae; phylum Streptophyta; class Magnoliopsida; order Asparagales; family Iridaceae; genus Iris; species Iris pallida. Next base: position 134,313 of record JANAVB010032774.1, read on the forward strand.
TGTCCTTGCGTTGAGTGTTGTTCTAAATGCATTTACACGTAGAATGGTTAGGTGACCCTATACCTGACCATGGCATAGAACTATATTTTGTCATGGAATAGTGTGCCACACATTGTCCTTGTTCGATTGTAGGTATGGTTCACTATTTCCATTATGGAATACTGGACCATGTTGTGATCCAGATTACTTATTTATTTTATTTATGACTTGCGACATGTTTATATTCAGTATAACGTGGCATGCTTTTCTGTATCTTGTTATGTCTCTCTGAGGACCTGGTGATCTCTCTAGGTATAGACGCTCTGGACTTTCTGCAGCAGTATGGACCAGCCGCTTCATTTTCTATCGAGGAGGTCTTACCTTCCGATGACAGTTGACTCTTTCAGATTGATAAACTTCTAGTTACTACTATTTATTCTTTAATTATAAAGGTCGGACTCTATTTTCCATTCTAATTTGACTAGTTGCTTGGTCGTTGATTTCTCTCTATCTGACTATTTTATCACTTGACTTTCATTATTTATTATTGGACTATTCTTTTAATTGTTCAGTGGATGAGATATAGAATTCCCTGCGACTATTGTTATTACAATTAAATTACAACTTATGTATGTAGACGGAGATTCCATATATTAGAGTATTCTTTATATACCTACAGCTGACATGTACGTATTTTTAGCCCTAAGTATTTTGGGACTGGGAGGTTACTACTATTTTTAGTAATGAGAAAATGAGTTTGTGAAATTATTAAGTAATTATATTAATTATCTAGAAAACTTGAGAAAATTATTACAGATAAAATTTACATCAATATTACCCCAAATATGGTAGTTAAATATCAAATTTCATAAATTAATTTCAAGTATTGTTTCATGATTTTTATACTAATTTATTATTTTTATAATTTATTTAGAAGAAAACTAATGAAGAAAAAAGTAAAAAAATAAAAATCAAAACTAAAAGCAACCCGATGCACCCATGGGCCTCCACCAGACGAGGGTGGAGGCACTGTCAACGGAGAGCGTATAATAGCATGGGGGCCCCTGGGTGGCGATCGCATGGTGTACCCACGAGCACCCGCTTGGAGCAGGTGCAGCTGAGCTGAGCTATAAGCACCTTTAAAAAATATTTTAGGATTAGTGGAGGATTAGGATTAATTTAGGTTTAATTAGGAATAATAGATTAGTAGTTAAGCTCCCACTTTCTTTTAGACCAGTAGATACCGTTTCCCGTGGCTTTGACATTAAGAGCACAACACTAGCCATTTCATCCCAACAAACTTCACATGCGTAACCTAGTCAATGCCCTCTACACTCATGATATTTATGTCCCACACAAACACACCTCCATGTGCTCCATTTAATCACAACATTCATGATACAAAACCAATTTCTAACCTATACCATGCACCTATGTCCGTTTAATCTAAATTAGAGACACAACGTCAACCCGTTCTCTCCAACCAATTGAACGATCATGATCTACACTATGCTTTAAACATCAATGACATTTTTGTCCCACTCAAATGAACCCTTACATGCTTCGTACACAACAACAATCAACATGACACATTTTCTAGTCATGGTAATCAACCAACCCAAACCTAACCCAAACACCCAACCCAAACCCACTAACACACCATCACAACTCATGCAAAATACCACACACAATTATCCCTCTCTACAACACACCAAACACCATAAATTCTCCATCAAAACCCTCTTTTTACCACTAGTAATTGAGAATTCAGCTCAACCACAATTAAGGTGCAACCGATTACCTCACCATCCCATCTCCATTCAACCCTCATCGCTTTTGGGCAAACCCAAAGGTGGGCAGCCATCTCCTCATACATTTCCCTCTTCCTTACAATGAATACATCACTCACAACATCACTCACAAAAGACTAATCATAAACCAACATACACACTCCACTTTCCTTTCCACTCATTAAAGACCAACACCTTAACTCCTTGGCTACCAAACACCACTCCTACTCTCTATCCTTCACTTCTAACTCCTCCTCCTTATTCACATCCTCCCCTACCTCTCCGCTTTTCCCCTAACCAGAAACCCAACCGAATAGCACCAAATGCTACTGCACATTCTGCTGCTAAAACTGGTGCACTGTTGCTGTCTTTGCAGATGTTGTCTTGGTTTCCCAACCCCTTGGGATGGTCGGCTAGCTAGGGCATAGCCTCCTCTAGCCCCCTAAGCTGTTTTGCAGTGACCACAACCCCGACCAAATCCAACTTAGGCCGGACATCAACCCCTCAGCTCGGCCCCCTTTGCTGCTGTTGTTGCAGCACTTCAATGCCATTATGGACTCGTCCAGCCCCTTGTAAGGTCGTAGTACCCTTCTTCGACACTAGAAGCATGCCCGAAAATGTCTATTGCAACATGTTTCACTTTGGTATAGCCCTCAACCAAGCTTTGATCCATAATAGTTCCAACTTGTGCACTCACACACACTTACAAGTTTAATCACCCACCAGTCTTGATCACTATAGCATAATTCTTGCTAAAAATATTCTAAACATTTATGTCCAGAATTGTGAATAATTTATCCATTAATATGTGGGGAGAAAACCAAGTTTAATTCATGTGAATGTCATTTTTGTGGAGGAACACAAGTGTGTGCATGTTCATAGGTTGGACTAGCTTTTGCCAAGCAATTTCGTGCTCATGTTGGTTGAGCATACATAGGTATTTTAATGTTGTGAATGAACATTTACAGATCATGGTTGACACACATGGATTAGTATAGCTATATACATGTTTAGAGGGACATAAAGAGGTAGCACTTGTGTCATGACTAGGCATTGACCAGTTGTATGTTGTGTATGAACCCCATGGTTAGAAAATATGTTGTTCCATGCTAGGTTGTCCACATGTCTAGAGTATGTGTGTACATGACTAGGACATGTGTCATGTATGGTAAGCATGACGAAAGCATTGTAACATAATATTGCATGGCATATGGCTAGTGTTAGTTGGTCCAATTTGCCTTGGACTTGAGGATGATACTAACCATACTTACATGGCCACTTGAGTTGGTTAGCACTTATCTCATGTACTTAGAGGTTCTGTTAGTCATATTTGTACAAGAAGCCCTAGTAGGAAGTACCCCTAGTGCCTATGTGTTTGTCGAACAACTTAGCAATTCGATGAACCCTAGTATGGCTATACATGGTCGTGCTCTAGTATGTGTTTAGTGTACCTTAGAGTACCGACTAATGTGTTGTTATTATGTAACCGTTGGCACACAACGGTTCCATCTTAGTTTTGAGTCATGATCATTGTTTGCTCATCTTAGAGTTCCATTCAAGTATATCTTGCCTTTATTTTAGTACCATGCTTTTCGCATATATTACATGTTGGTTACATTATTTGATTTCCTCTATATTGTTCATAGTAGCATGGTTTTTGACACACATATGACACGACTCATGTTGTATATGGTACCTGCTAACTATAGCTCTCTGCTTATGTGGCTTAGTCATTATGATTGTGATTAGTCGATTCATATAGCGTGGATATAGTAGATGGAAACAAATTATCATAGACCCGAGTTGATTCGTAAAACGTGAGATGCGGATGCATAAACATTGGAATGCTATTTCTTTTCCTTCCTCCAACCTAAGAGGTCCACCGGGGACTGGTTATCGTATGAACCTAAGAGGTACACCAGGGACTATGGTTATTGTATGAACCTAAGAGGTTCACCAAGTACTATGGTTACTACTTAGCCTATGAGGTCCACTGAGGGACTATGGCTTTATTCCTCCACCTGGGTTCTCTGAGGAACCTCGGTATTCGACAGTCCATTCCTTCATCCATTCAAGAGTATGCAATAGTTCTCGTCGTTGTAGAAGCATGGAAAATATTAAAGAGAATGGCTCATGCGGCCAAGAGAGATCCATGCGGCTCAAAAAACACATGCGGCTCAGGGAGTCATGCGGCATAGGAAGCTATGCGGCTCAGGACATTCCATGCGGCTCAGAAGACACGTGGCCTGATAGTGCCCCCCTCCACCCACGCTGCATTAATTGCTATGACGGCTGACCCCTCTGAAAAGTTGACAGCCCTGACACCAAAGGCAGGTAATTATGGCTCTGCCATAATGATGAATCTCTAGGGAAGAGGAAGGAAATCTCTGACATAAATCCCCCCGAGAGCCATAAAAATGCCACGTGGCCTTGCCACGTGGGCATTCGTATGCGGCTCGCTTCTCATGCGGCTCAGAATAAAACCTATGCGGCTCAGTCTATAGGGGCCTCATGCGGCCCGGGCAAAAGACTTCCTATGCGGCTTAGAGTGAACCCATTCTATGTGGCTCAGGCCATGTAAGACTCATGCGACTCGAGCAAGGACTTCTCATGCGGCCCAGGCGGATATATACCTATGCGGCCCACAAGGATTACTCCTCTGTGGTTAGAGGACTTAAATAAAGGCCACTGCCCACATAGCCCTGACACGAGGGATCATATTCATATGCGGCTCACATTCGTATGTGGCTCACTATTTATGCGGTCCAGATTCCCCCTAGCAGCTCCCAGGACACGTGTCCTAGATCGATTAATTCTTCAGATTTGCTGCCATTTAAGATTGGGACAAATCCCAATAAATCTGGGACACGTGGCAGAAAAATAGGTCTGATTTATTTGCAGATATCAGAAAATCATTATAAAGAGGATTTATTCCAATCAGCATTAATTGCTAATGGATTTGGTGTAATTTGCACCTAATGGCCCAGATTCCTGATCATCAAAACGAATGGCCAAGATGGACCAATCTCCAAGCCGTCGCCATCTCCATAAACTAATCATTGGCAACCCTAATGATCACATCCCACTATTATAAATAGCAAGGTGCCATTCCCTTGGAAATATATACAATTTCAGAGAGAAAAATACGTATATACAGAGAGACCCCCCAATAGTCAAAAGGAAGGAGTACACAGAGAGAAAGAGAAGCCAGAAGAGCAACAGAGGAGCAAGAAGAGCATTTCTTCGTCAACGCCTACCACCTTTTCACAGGGAGCCAAGGCTGCATACCGATCATCCAAGGAGTAAGGCAGGGCTGCCGTCGCCTTCCCGAGCCTCTATCGTCACCCCCCAGAATCTAAAATAAACAATTGTACTTAGACTGCTGTACCTAGGTTTTCGTCCCTAGGCTTTCTTTGTACAAGCGAGTTTGTAACGTGAAGTAAAAGTTCGGTCCTTCGATAATTGTTCTGTTCTTTTATATTTTGGCAAACACGATGGACTCTGCTGGGGACTAACTTCTCCACGGCTGAGGAGTTGGTGACGCAATCGGATGCAGCCAAGCTTGGCTCCACTCAACAAAAGATGGTCGCCCGGTTCGACCAACATGCGTTCGAAGCGATGCTCTCCGACAAGAGCACTGGTCAGGTCCACAAGCGAGCCCGCTCAAAGAAGGCCCAAGGAATGGAGACCCCGGTCCTTCGTTCCTACTGAAGCTCTTGCAAGGACACCTTCTGTTGTTCAAAACGGCGAGCAAGATTCCCCTGCGGCCCCCTTCAGATCGTAGACAACTCTGCTGTCCCCAAGTCCGGCAGAAGAAAACACTATGATGCTGGACTTGCAGGGCAAAAAGGAACTCTATGAGATCCAAGCCGCATAAGGTCATCAGCCGCAGGGAGAAAGCTCATGCGCTACCCCTTCAGTCGCAGGAGAAAACTCATGCGGCCACGTCCTCCAGCCGCATGAAGAAAACTCATGCGGCCAAATCTGTCAGCCGCATAATTTATGCGGCTACAGTTGCCAACAATACGAATAAACTCATGCGGCTGTGGGAGTCAATCGCTTGCAGAAAACCCATGCGGCCACTATTGCCAACCGCATGCGGCCAGCCTACACGGTCACGACTCCTAGCCGCACAAGGACGATTCGTCCAATGGCAGAAGACAACCGCATGCAGCCAGCCTGCACGATATCCAACTCTAGCCGTATAACGTCCGTTTCACGCTTCTCTCGATCAGTTTTTCGACCGTCTCTCATGCGGTCCCAACTCTGATGATTCTCTGGATAATAATCCAGACTCTGTGGTACCCAACTTGTACTCCTCCTATTACGCACCCGCAGGTGCTAAAAAGAGGAAGTCTAGGACAGCACGGGCTCATCAAGCCCAGTCAGCTGTTCCAACCTCTGACTATCGGGGCGCCCCGTTGACTATCACACGGGCCTCAGATGTGAAGTTGTATACAATTGCTCGAGTCCAGCCCTCGGCGGCAAACAGACGGAGTGGTTCCTCTGACCTGCGGGAGGTGATCCTCCAGAAACGCAAGGAAAGAGAAGGAGTATCGGTGTGCAAAGAATCCTCACTTGGACATCGCTGCACCCAAATCATCGTCAATTGCCGCTGCAACAACGCGGCAGTGACGGAAGATCGGCCGTCCGTCTTCCAAAGGCTACAACACCCAAACTCAGAAGATGAGGCACCTCCTGTTGTCTCCTGCAATTCCGCTCAAAAGGTCCCCACCGAAAGGAGGGGGAAAAAGACAAGCATCTCCAGTCCCAAGATATCAACCACTACAGCACGAAACTGTCGTCTAAACGGTTGTCTTCCACCGCAGTATTCCAACACACCCGTTTAAAGATGAAATCCGCTGCAGTGGAAATTCATCATCCGCATCGCTGGGGGTTGGGGGTAGCACTCATCCGAACATCCGCAACAATCCGATGTTTTAGGGAGCCGAGCCCGGGGAAACGATTCTCCCATCAGGCGCGACAGGCTCCGATGTCCCCGAGGACACCCGTGATTCTCAAGACGAAGTAAACTCTGAGGCTAGGGGTACTGCTCCCTCCGAGTCCAAACCAGAAGACAACATCCCCATATATCCTGATGACTTCTCGTACACGGGTATGACTCGGAGAGCACATCCTCCACCGTCCCTTCCATCACTCCTCATGTAAGGACGGTGTTCATGACGGATAGCAATCAAGGTGGTTCCAGTGATCGCCAGCGCATTGACAGTCTCGAAGCCATATTACTTGCTTTGGTCAAATTTGTAGACGAGATTAAAGCGGCCCTGCCCACTCTACAAGGAGGAACGCCTGGTCAAACAAGCACGGGCCCCGCGATCAATATAGATTCAAACTCAGCGCCAAACCCGGGCAATAATCCTCCCGAAATAACGGCCCCTACCGCGACAGATGAGACCCGAAAGTAAGGAGAGAGGTCTAGGAGCTCCGAGCCATGTTCCATGCCCGAGAAAACGCTCAAGATCTCAGAATACGGCAACCATACCCTGCTGAATGGAGGGATGTTCCATTCCCACCAAGATATAAGCCGTTCAATATCAACCCGTATGATGGCAAAACCTCAGCAAGTCGGTACATTACTTACTTTGAGGTCACCAGCGACCATCTGCCCCATGATGATGCGATCCTCACACGATTATTCATTGGGGCATTGAAGGAGTCGCCTTCGATTGGTACCGCAATCTACCGGACAACTGTATCTACTCCTTCGTCGGCTTCAAGCGCATGTTCTTGGAGCGATTCTACGAAGTAGGACAGGACGTCACTATGTCCACTGTCATGGACGTCGTCCAAGGGGAGAAGGAGTTGACAAGGAACTACATCGAGCGGTTCCGCCAGACCGCCATGAAGCTGCCCTCCAGAAATCCAGATTCCTTTTTGATTGAGATCTGCCAAAAGAGACTGTTCCTACGATCAGTCTCTGGATGGGCGAAAGTCAATTCAAAGATTGGAAGGCATTCATCATCAGCGCCACAAGTGCCGAAAAGACTAAAGAAGGCTCGCCAACTGGGTTGCATATCTCGGAAGGAGAAAACAAGGGCAAGCGTCCCAACAACAATAATGGGGGTAACCCCTCCAACAATCGGGATAGCAAGGGAAAGCAGGCTATGGTGGCTGACACGGCACAAAAGCCCGAATCACAGCCACCAGACAAGCAATGGCCTCAGATCACTTACTCTTTCGAACGGCCACGTCAAGCCTATCTTAGACATGCTCATACAAGAGGATAGAATTCAGCTTCCTCCACCAAGGAAGCCTCGGCGACTGATTTAGAGAACCCGAAGTTCTGCCATTACCACCGTTATGTACACCACGCTACACACACTGCTACCAATTAAAACGGTACATCCAAAGCCTCATCGATTCGAACGCCCTGGCAATCGACTTCGAGGAGGTAACCGTAGTAGCCAATATGGTGTCCGTACAATTTGGCAGCTTTCCTCCAACGGAAACTCAAGACGGGGTAATCCCTGTCCCTCTGGCAACGATGGAAATTACCAATCTTCCCCTCCCCGAGATCAGCTACCGGTCTAGTACCTCTCACCACCTCACGAGGGGAGGTTTATGGGTCCATCCAGACTTGGTATCAGAAGTAACACGGCCCACACCATCTCCCACTAACAAAAAGAGTAGAAAAATCATGACCTGCCACACAATCTCAGCAGACAACGAGGAAGCTACAGCCGTCGTCACGCGGTCCGGAGCACAATCCCAACCTGTGGTTGACAGCCCAGCTAAAATCATCAACCCGCTACAACTGATGCTCTGGGACCGGCTCAGCCTTCGACGACCGACAAGCCTAGGCCGAAGGAGACTCGCTTCGACAAATCCCTCCGAAAGGACACAGCCCAAGGGCTAGAGAGGCCCTACAACTTTGACATCTTAGCACAATTGGCTAACACTCCGGCCAAATTGTCACTATATGAACTCCTAAGGCTCTCCAAGGACGTTCGAATTGCATTGAGCGAAGCACTCCAAAATGCCGATGCCTATCTCGCTCAATCCAACCTCACCGAGGAGGACTCACCCGTGGATCTCCAAGACAGTGCCTGTACGGGAGCAATACCCAACATTGTCTTCATTCCGCAGGACATGCTCATCAAAACCAACTTACATGATCGCCCGTTATACTACACGGGATACATCGGCGATGTGAAGGTGGATCGGATGCACATTGATCCTGGTTCTTCCATAAGCATCATCCCAAAAGGTCTGCTACATCATCTCCGCATCCAATGCACCGCCTGACACTACAAGCACCGCCATCAGCGGTTTCAATTCGGGCAGGAGCTACCCTATTGGAAAGATTCGTCTGAAGTATCAAATTGGCGACCTCCAATCCGAAGTCACCTGCTACGTCATAGATGCAGACACTTCTTACAACATCCTCTTGGGGCGCCCATGGATACACGATTATATGATCGTGCCTTCCACACTACACCAGTGCTTCAAATACGTCGACAAACACGGCTTCGTGAAGACAGAATTTGCTAATATCGATCCCTTTAAAGGGGTCGAATCCTACTACTCTCAGACTCCTGCCTATATGAAAAGTCGAAGAGGCACCTTGATGAAGGAGACGCACAAGCTCATACTGAGGCAACCACAGGATCAGAAGGACCCCTGACGATCCACCTCCAAGCTCGCAAACCGGGCAAGTCCGCACCCCTTACCGCCACTCTGCGGAAGGACGCTATCAGCCTCTCGGCATAAGAGGAACAGATGATAATCTGGCAGCCAAGGTCCGGCCAAGTGTCGAGACCCACAACAGGGCCACTGACAATCAGACTGCCAAGAGTAAGTCAACCCCAAATAGGGAAGCTCAATCCCTTTGACAAGCCGTTGACGATACGCCTTCCCAAGAAGGGTCGTCACCCCGACGCAAGGTCTGACACTTCTAGCGAACCGACCACTCCTCGCTCCACCTCGAGTACAAACTGGGGGTCGCTAGTCTGCCAACAACTCCCCGCTCTGCGCCCTCAACTGAAACACTGACAATCAAGCTTCCTAGGACGTCCTCTCAGTCTTCGTTCACACAGGGGGTAGCCGAAAAGGAACCGGAACTAGCCAAGTATATGGCTACCCCACCAATGCCCTCTCTGCTGATATGTAATCCCCCTAGAGAAGATACCTTACTTCATC